>RYFJ01003616.1:0-73013 GCA_003991445.1 Oryza meyeriana var. granulata
TAATATATAGGGCTAGCTCGTGGACCAAAATTTGATGGATTGCAAAGGAACATGACGATTTTATTGTTCAGGCCTCGAGATGAGTAATACCCTACGTCCAGTTGTGATGTATTGCCTTTGAGGTTCTCTGGTGGAGATTTCTCTTCTGCCCTTAGGGGCCCTGCCTCCCCTTATATAACGGGGGACAGGGTTACGGAGCGAATCCCAGTTAGACTCTGACCAAGGATTTCTTCTAGAATACAACGTTCCTGACTGTAGGACTGTATCCTAACTGTCGCTACAAGGTTATGTATGCCAAGTCCTATTGTATCCTAATTAAAGGTTAGCATCTCTGTTCGAGTGGCCAAAAGCTTCTCAGGTACCGGGCCCATGCACCGACAGCAGCCCTGAGACTTTCATAGTGAGTATAGCTGATCCGAGTGCTCATCCTCTACGTGAGAATTCCCAAGTGCATTGCTCCCGAGTACTCTTTGTCCGAGTGCTTCTTCTCCTGAGTCCTGCTTCATGTTAGCTGGCAATGAGGCTATGAAGGACTTTCATAGAAAAACATGAATAGTGTGTACCGAATAGGCGCACCTATTAGGTGTAGCCCCTGATTTTGTGCTTAATTGTGAAACAATTAAATATAAAGTCAAAGATCTTTAACCTTGTAGTCTTTTCCAAATAGTATACTACCCAGAAAGTAGGCTCTTCAGCGTCATGTCAGTTGGAAGAATTTTTGCTCATGGCAATTGGTGGCTAAGCATGTAAGCCGAGTACCACTTCTTGGATTTTTAACCCAATGTGTGGTCAGGTGTATTTGAGAGATACCTGCATCCTCAATTTTAATGGAGACCAGCTGTTGATCCTTATAAGGATATATCCTCAATACTAGTAAATATTAAGATACGAATGTATACACCCGGTTGTAGGTTAGCATGAAGCGCATCTGATTATTTGATCGGTTCTTGTAAAATAGCACATGCATCGCGATTTTAACGCCACCAGTGGGCGACCCAATAGGGCATGCTATTTAAGAACTCATATCTTTGGCCTACTACCGGATAGGCCGGCCTAAACTGACCTACCCAGCGCAGCCCTATTTCAGCGTCGGTAACCTCAATTAGTCAAAGGAATCCTTGTCTGCAAGCCTTTTCAACTTATGTTCTGGATGCAGCAATCGGTTGCACAGATGCCGAGTGGATATATTGTAGAATCTGCTTACCCTCCTCAGGTGTGACGCAGTGCATGAGAACTCCAGATGCGCTTTGACAATATAGGTCTTGTCTGACTATGATAAAGGTTTTGCTCCATCGCTTGATTTACTCGGCTTCGTTGTAATTGAAGGATTGGGGTCTTCCAGTCTTGAATAATAATGAGCACCTCTGTAGATTCCGAGTTTGATGCTGCTCCCGACTAAAAGCTCCAGTAGTGGCTTGTTGCCATGTTTTTGCCAGATAGGTACCTAAACGCTGTGCTAGCGTAGGAATCGGCTGGCGACCCTCTTGGGGCATACCCAACCTGACAAAATTGTAGCCGAATAAGATACCCGAACCTCGCATTAGCATAGGATTCGGCTGGCGACCCTCATGGGGCGTACCCTACCCAACAGAGTGGTATCTGAACTCCGACTGGTGCCGAAGATCGGTTATTAGCCGAATAAGGTACCCGAACCTCGCATTAGCATAGGATTCGGCTGGCGACCCTTAGGGGGCGTACCTTACCTAGCAGAGTGGTACCTGAGCTCCGACTAGTGCCGGAGATCGGTTATTAGCCGAATAAGGTACCCGAACCTCGCATTAGCATAGGATTTGGCTGCGACCTCATGGGGCGTACCCTACTCAGCTAAGTGGTACCCAAGCCCCGACTGGCGCCGGAGGTCGATTATTAGCTCACATGGAGCGTACCAAAGTAAAGGTGACATTCGAGTCCCGACTGGCGTGAGTACTCGGTCAATAGCCCTCGTGTAGCATTCCAAGTGATTCTTGAAGCGTCGCACTCCAAGTGTATCATGGAAGATTGGTCCAGCCCCCGAGCATAGGAGATAGGCTCGTAGCCCTGAGTTCCTGTTACGTGTATCCGGAACTGGCCCTGCATTATAAACATATTCGGATGAGTAGATCTGATAAAGAAAACAATCACCCGAAGAAAATTTATCTATTTTTACAATAGATGTAAATACGTGTTCCTCCTCTTACTGATATTAATTTTCCCTGAGTAGTTGACCCCTTACGTTTAAACACTCTGCCTGACTAGTCATAGCCCCCTAGCGTCGGGAGTCAGCTCATGGCTCTTTCCCAGACACGTGTTTTGGGTGACTTGAGTTCGTCATTCATGGAGCAGAGCTTCACAGATCGGAATTTATGCTACTCGAGTACTTTTGCAATCTTTAAGAGCAAAAATAAAAAATATGCAGAATGTACACCTATTAAGTGTAAGTTGGAGGCCATGGGCCTCGGTATCTCATCACAAGCATATGGGCCACTCAGATAGAGGATGAGCCGAGTCTTGTAGTTAGAGATATAGTAGCACCCGGTAGGCTTTGCCTTGTATAATAAAAAATGTACAGTCTTAGCGGGGTAAGATGTATCTCTAAGAAGAAAATCCCTTGGCCGTATCCGGTTGGGATTCCTACTTTGTACCCCTGCCCCCCAGTATATAAGGGGGGGCAGGGCGCCCCTTGAGGCAGAGAACAACACACGAGATCATTGATCGACAAATACCTCAGAGGAATAACACCACAACTGGACGTAGGGTATTACCTCACATCGAGGGCCTGAACCAGTATAAAATCTTCTTCGTGTTCCTCTGCAATCCACTGAGTTTCCCCTTGCCGAGTAGCCCTATAGTTCTATTGCCGGTGTAAAACATCGACAGTTGGCACGCTAGGTAGGGGTTCTGGCAAGTTTCACATCTACAAGCTCGATGGATCCAGCAACCAGAATCGACGGCGACAAGTTCTCCCCTAGAGACATAATTCTTTTGAAGCCTCGATTTCATTGCCGCAGATCGCAACCTTACTTGGCCGAAGCAGATCCAATCCAACCGGCTGAGGAGCCAGCGACGTTGCAAGTTGGCCACAAGAGCCGCAACCTCCTTCAACGATCTACTGCGGCAGTCCTTCACTTTGCCGAGCATTGGGACAACTCTCTCCTTCGGCATCTGACTTACGCTAGGCCTTGAGCCAGCCTGGGTTGGGCTAAGAACGGGAGAGATCGTCAATTTCCCACATGGATTCAGCGACGCTGTGGATCTACGTCCCACGCAGCAGACCCAATCTCCTGCGATTCAGTTTGGACACGGCCAAGCGCCGTTTCAGATTGGATCTAGAGAGGTCGGAGTCGTTCTTACTCCGATAAACTACACGGAGTCCGACTCTAAGTCAGATAACGGTTTGAACGCTAGTTCAAACTCCAGTCTGGCGAGTTTTCTCCTCCCCCGCGAGATCTTCATGGCTTCAACACCACCATCCGAGGTGCGCCGACTACAAGAGGAGCAACAGGAGGAGGCGCGCCGACTGCGACAACAGGAGGAGGTTGACTGCGAGGCTCGCAATGACGGGCTACGCAAGGCTAGGCGAGCAACTCAGCAGCAGATTCTCCAAACGAAAGTCGGCGATCACGACGTCTTCGTCACGCCACATAGAATGTCGTGGCTGCTGCGACTTGCTGGACATGCTCCAGCTCGGCCTGATCACCAGGCACCCCAACTATCGCAAGATTAAGGCGATGATTACGGCTGTTGCCTGCCAACAACAGCAGCAGCAGTCGGGTGACACCATAGTACCGACTAACCAGTCGGGATCTCTAGCGGTGGGTTCATCTACATCAGCACGGCGCCGGGCGGCTGGCTCAAATCAGCCACGCGAGGAGTCAAGGCAAGCGTCACTCGGCAACACTAACAATGATAACCGGCGGCGTCACCAGTATGACCGCCGGCCCAACCAAGATCTCCGAGAACGCCTACAACACGACCTCCGCCACACCATTAACGCCCGGCGCCACGAACAACATGAAGACGAGCGCCGCCAACTGGAGGACGAAAACGAGCACTTCGGTCTCCATCACGAGCGGTTTAACCGCCGTGGTCGAAGCCCGAGCCCTCATGAAGACGAAGGCATTCTAGCTTTGACTCGGGAGCTACAGGACGTCGACTAGCCGACTGGCTTTAAGCCCACAGGAATTGAAAAGTATGACGGCAAAACAAATCCCGAGTCCTAGCTCACTGTATATACCCTGGCAGTTCGAGCTGCTAGGGGCAACCACAAAGCCATGGCTAACTACCTCCCAGTCGCGCTAGCCGACTCAGCGAGGACATGGCTGATAGGGCTCTCGAGGCGGTCAATCGGTTCCTGGGGAGAACTCAGGGAGCGGTTCATCGCCAATTTTCAGGGAACCTACGAGAGGCCCTCATCGCTGACCTAAAGAAACCTTCCTCATTCTTCGAAGATTTAAGATGAAGTTGAACCCGGAAAAATGTGCCTTTGGTGTGCCATCCGGCAAGCTACTCGGCTTCATCGTCTCACATCACGGCATCGAGGCCAACCCTGAGAAAGTCAACGCAATAATGAACATGGCTCCCCTGACTAACCAAAAGGACGTCCAGAAGCTGACAGGCTGCATGGCGGCACTCAGCCAGTTTATTTCCCGACTGGGCGAACGAGGTATGCCCTTTTTCAAATTATTGAAGAAAGCTGACGACTTCCAGTGGACTACTGAAGCCCAGCAAGCCTTCGAAGACTTCAAGAAATTTCTCACATCACCCCCCATGTTGGCGTCACCTATGCCCCAAGAACTGCTAATGCTATATCTGGCGGCAACTACTCAAGTAGTCAGCACGGTGCTGGTGGTTGAGTGACCCGAACCGGGTCACATCCAAAAAATACAACGACCAGTTTACTTTGTCAGCGAGGTCCTTGCCGACTCAAAAACGAGATATCCGCAGGTCCAAAAGCTACTTTACGGCCTACTCATCATTGTCCGGAAGCTGGTGCATTATTTTCAAGCACATCAAGTCACGGTGGTCACATCGTTTCCACTCAGGGACGTCCTACACAACCGCGAGGCCACCGGCCGAATCGCTAAATGGGCGCTCGAGTTGATGGCATTCGACATCACCTTTCAGCCACGGACAGCAATCAAATCACAAGCTCTAGCTGACTTCGTGGCCGAGTAGACAGAAGATCACCTACCCACATCAATAGAAAAGCTAGAGTACTAGACAATGTACTTCGACGGTTCTCTATGGATCGGCGGCGCCGGGGCGGGCGTCGTACTAACATCCCCCACCGGCGAAAAACTTAAGTATATTCTACAAATCCACTTCCCGGCTTCCCACAATGTCACCGAGTACGAGGCACTTATCCACGGGCTCCGCATCACTATATCACTCGGCATACGTCGACTGGTTGTGCGCGGGGATTCCCAGCTCGTGGTAAACCAAGTAATGAAAGACTGGACGTGTCTCGACGATACCATGGTGGCATACTGTCAGGAGGTCCGCAAGATGTCGAACAAGTTCGATGGGCTAGAGATAACACATGTTCTACGACAATACAATGATGCTGCAGACGAACTGGCAAATATGGGATCCAAGTGAGAAGCAGTCCCGACTGGAATCTTTGTCAAGCAGCTCATGGAGCCATCAGTCCAGAAGAAACCGGTGCCGGAGCAGTTAGTAGGCGAACCTACCCCGGCTACCGACGAGGTGCTACACATATGTCAAGACTGGCGGACTCCTGTCATCAAATTCCTCCTGGACAATGAACTCCCAGACAATCACAGTTAGGCCGAGCAAGTCAAATGTTGAAGCAAGAGCTTCCTGCTAGTCGGAGAAGACCTATACCGGAGAAGTGCATCCGGTGTCCTCATGCGCTGTGTCACCACCGAGGAGGGCAAGCAGATTCTGCAGTCAATTCACTCAGGCATATGTGGCAACCACGCCGCATCCAAGACGTTAGTCGGAAAGGCTTATCGGCAGGGATTTTTCTGGCCAACAGCAGTAACAGACGCCAAGGACATTGTTCGCACATGCGAAGGTTGCCAGTTCTACGCACGACAAACC
Source organism: Oryza meyeriana var. granulata (assembly GCA_003991445.1). NCBI lineage: Eukaryota > Viridiplantae > Streptophyta > Magnoliopsida > Poales > Poaceae > Oryza > Oryza meyeriana. Next base: position 6,043 of record RYFJ01003616.1, read on the forward strand.
AATCTCCTAGCCCAAGAACTCCAAACTATCCCTATTTCTTGGCCATTCGTAGTATGGGGGGCTCGATATGGTCGGGCCTTTCAAAAAAGCGCTAGGAGGGTTCACACATCTATTCGTCGTAGTTGACAAGTTCACCAAGTGGATTGAGGCCAAACCTGTTGCAACAATAACAGCGGCACGAGCAAAGGACTTCATCATGAGTATACTACACCGATTCGGGGTCTCTAACCGCATCATCATCGACAACGGTACTCAGTTCACGGGCGGCGTATTCCAAAACTTCTGTGAAGAGTTTGGCATTAAGATCTGCTACGCATCTGTGGCACACTCGTGGAGCAACGGACAGGTTGAACGAGCCAACGGTATGGTCTTACAAGGTATCAAAACCAGGATATTCGACCCGACTACAACCATATGCGGGCCGGTGGGTACAAGAACTCCCATCTGTTCTCTGGTCTCTCAGAACCACGGTTAGTCGGGCAACAGGGCAATCCCCTTTCTTCCTGGTCTACGGTGCCGAGGCTAGGCTACCTACCGAGTTACAGTTCGGCTCTCCGCGAGTTCGGGCTTACTCAGAAGACATCTCCAATAACACTCGACTGGTCGAATTAGATCAGCTGGAAGAAGCGAGGGACATCGCAACAATCCAGTCGGCAAGGTATCTACAAAGTCTGCGTCGCTACCACAATCGCAATGTCCGTGGCTACGCCTTTTTGGTCGGGGATCTCATCTTGAGGAAAATACAAGCCACCAAAGACAGGCACAAATTATCCCCAATCTGGGAAGGGCCGTTCATTATAGCCGAGGTCACGCGGCCAGGCGCCTACCGACTAAAGACCGAAGACGGTGCCCTTATTAGCAACTCATGGAATATAGAACAGCTACGTCCTTTCTATACCTGAGTTTTACATTTTTTCCATGTGTACAGTTCTTTCTTGACTCACTATGCCGCTTGTCCCAACTGAGTAGTGAGTTGGGGGCTGCATGTATCATATGTGCTTTGTCAATAACATACAAGCCTGTGTTACTTAAGTTATGAAGTTTTGCTACGACTTTATTACGTTTGCCCGAGTATAGCTTTCTAGTGAATGATTTTTGTTAAGTTCCTATAGACTAACTCGGCGTAGACCATATAGTCGGGTAAAACTAATGACAACTGAGTAACAACTTAGGGCTTGGCAGCATCGCACATATATTTACACATGTACTCACAAAAGTTTCTACATACCGACTACATGATATATTGCTCTTACAGACCCAGGTCTCGAGTGATTATCTCTGCAGTCAGCCTTGCCCCGGCTATAAGCTCTAGAGCCTCCTCAGGCGTCGTCTCCTCGGCAAACCCCTCCCCGATGGCTCCAATGTCTGCCCTCGGGTAGATGGATTTGGTCATCGTCAGGGTCTGGGCCACGCCGACAATAACACGCTCATCCGAGTACCTCTTCATGGCACTCGGTGCATCTTCAAGGCACGCCTCTACCTGGGGGATCCTGGTGCAGCTGGTTCCCACGGGGCGAGGATCTATAAGGTCAAGGAGCCCTTTCACCGAGTCGACGAGGGCCTCCTGCGACCACTGGACAAGTCTTATCTCCTCTCTGTAAGCCTCAAATTGGGCCTGGGAATTGACTCTTGCAGCTGCCCAGGTTCATCGACGAGTAAACTCGTTAGGCAAAACGGCAGACGGAGCAATAAATGGATTGGTTAAAGCCACTGTCAGGGCAGAGGCTTACTTTTACAGTCGGCCTCCCACTTGGCCGCGGCCTTCTCTAGTTTGTCTTTTTCGTCCTCGAGCTTGGCGGCGGCCTTCTTTAGATCGGCCTTCTCTTGCTCGAGCTCCGCATTGGCCTTTGTCAGACTGGCCTCGCTTCTTTCAAGTTCAGCCCTGGCTCTCTCGACCTCCTCCAGCCGGACTTTTTCCTTTGCTCGGGCCTCCAACTCGGCTTTGAGGGCTGCACATCAAAACAGTCAAGCACTCGGCATGGCAGTCAGGACGCAACTGGGCAGTCGGGAAACAGCATAGCTAGAGGAATCACAACAAGGCCTTGGTCAGGAAGGTTTATGCGGGGAACTTACCTCTGATCTTCTTGGCTTGGTCCCACTTTTCGGTCCTGAGCTGAGCGACGGCATCCCTCAACCAAGTCTCCCGTCCCTCCAACGTGGCCTTCAGCTCCCGAAGCTGGTCCAATTCCTAGAGGTGAGGGGCGACCTCGGTCAGGACCTCGTCCATCTTCTCAGCGTGGTCGACGAGTTTCTAAGAAAAGCAAGTCGGAGCAGAATTAGTTGACAGAATGCATGCACAAGGAAGATTATCAAGACTCCAGCACAACGAAGACGACACCTGAATCCCCTGGGAGGTGGTGATCGTGGCCTGGAGCAAGCCTTCAAGCTCCTTTCTCGCCGCGGTCTCGTCATGTTTGTACCTTTTCGTGGTTTTGTCAGGCACCATCCAGCGGAATGTCCTGGCAAACTTACGCGGTGGTGCCTCAATCCTGGGGAGGTTTGGCAATTTCGGCGGCGGCGACGATGACAGCGACGAGAACGACCATGGCGGCGACGGAGTACTGGCCCCCACCTCGGCGGCCCCTGCGGCCTCGGGGGCTGACTCAGGAGCTCCAGCGGGGGTTTCAACGGCAGGCGTTTGCTCGGGGGCTGACTCGGGAGCTCCGGCAAGGGCTTCGATGACAAGTGCTGGCTCAGGGGCTGCGTCAGCAGCTTCGGCAACCGCCCCTTGGTCGAACGGCGCTGGCGGCCCTGCAGTCGGGGCCATCTCGGTCTCCACGACTGGGACGGCCTCCAACTCGGCAGGTATGCTCACGGGCGCCGGCTCGGCTGCGGCAGGTTCAACGATCGGAGTGGCCGGTGCGGTCTCCTTGAGATCGATATCGACGCGTTTCTTGCATAACAAGTCGGATATTAAGGCATTGCTACAGCGGACAAGAATTCCAGAAGATCCAACACAGCTCACCTCTTGGAGAACTTAAGTTTCCAACCGGGTGATCCGAGCCCCGACAGCGCGCTGCGACCGGCTGTCGAGCCAATCAGCATGGCAGTCGGTGGTGGCGTTCTCTCCCGAGTCATCCTCATTTGCGGTATGGCTGGTTCGGGCGCTTGGGTACTCGGCGGCGCTTGCCCTGACCGCGTACTCGGTGGCACTTTCGACGGGCTCGACCGTGTCGAGCTCAGCTGCGCTGGTCCTGGCTTGGGACTTGATGGCCTGGGTGCCGCGCCGGCTGTGTCCCTTATCCTCAGGCTTCCTGCCGTGGCACTCGGCATCATGGCCTTCTTGCCCCGATACGTGACTAGTCTTTTCCCCGCTCTCTTCGAGTCGGGTTGGGTAGCAGAAGGACTCCTCGGCCTCTTCTTTGACTTGGAGGCTAACAACGGGCGGGAGTCATCATCAAACTCCTCGCACCACTACAAATGATTCAACAAAGTACATCATACAATGCTGGGTAATCATATATACAAGTTCACTGGCATTCATTACAGAAGAAAGACGAAGGTTACCTGGGGACGGAGCTGATTGTGGCTATAAGACACGATGCGGCGTTTGTCGTCCTTGGTCTGGACCATCCCGCTGGAAAAATAACCAAACAGGGTTTCGGTCACTTTTTGCTCATTGGCCGATTCGTGGCTGACTCGGTCAGGGTCATATTTTCCCAGGTAATCCCAACCAAACGCGCCTCTCAGCATTAGTGGTTGGATGCGCCGAGTCAGAAAATGCCTGGCCACCAAAGGTCCAGTCAGGCCGGCTTTCTTGAAGCTGTCCAATTTCACCAACAATTGATGCACTTGGCCCATTTCCTCAAAGGTTGGATCTGCCGACCAATTTGGTGAAACCACTGGTGGCAAGCCGATAAATGGACGCAAGGAGGGTGTCAGATCTGAACAATAGAACCACTCCTTGTGCCAACCTTTCAAGGAAGATTTCAAAGGAAGATCGATGTATGTTTTCTTCCTCTCGCTCCTCAATTGAAGACCAGCCCCCCCAATCACTTGGATGTTACTCTTGGAGGGCTGGGGTTTAATGTGGAACAAATGCCTAAAGAAGTTGAAGTGGGGTTCCACACCCAAGAAACATTCGCAGAGAGTCACAAATATGGAGATTTGAAGGATCGAGTTGGGATTCGAATTCACCAACTCCAATCCGTAGAAGTCAAGGATGTGGCGGAAGAATGCAGAAGAGGGAAGGAACAAGCCCCGGTCAAAAAAAGAGGCGAATACTACGGTCTCGCTGGATCGAGGATTTGGAACCGACTCACCCTTAGCCGGACGCCAATGAATCACCTCCTGGCTTTGCAGTTTCAGTTGACTCTCCAGCAGCTTTAGCTTCACCGCACCGCAATCCGAAGTCGGCCAGGCGTTCTCCGATGCACCCGCAGAATCTGAAGCCTTCGACATGCTTGGGGGCGGAGAAGTTTGGGGGAAATGCGATTGGCGGCTTGGAATTGACGAAGAAGATCGGAATCGCTTGAGTTCTAGTAGGGAACAGCGAGCAGCAGCAAACCCTAGCAAAGCGAAAGGCAAAATTTGGGCGCGGAGGTGGAAGACAAAACGATTGGTTGCTTTGGGGAAGATGAAGGAATCTTTTTCTCTATCCCCGTCTTTTATAGAGCCCGTGCCGACTAAACGGGCTTGGGCCTACGCAGCCGGCATTGGGCCACCAAGATATGAGTTTCTACAGTAGCACGCTCATAATGGGCCGCTTGCGGGCTGTGTTAAAATCGCAGTGCTGGTGCTACTAACAGGAACCGATGAGGTAAACAAATATGCTTCATGAGAGCCTTATTGCTAAACATATATGTTTGGGTATCTGTTTTATCCACTAGGTCTTGAGGATATATCCTTACAAGGATCATAAGCTGGTCTTCATTAAAATTGGGGATGCAGGTATCTTTCTCGAGTACACCTGACCACGCAATGGATTTATTTTCATACAGTGGTACTCGGCCTACATGCTAGGCCAACACTTGCCATGAGCAACATTATTTCGACTGATATGATGTTGAAGAGTCTAACTTCCGAGTAGTGCACTACTCGGGAGAGACTATAAATATCTTTTCCAGCTGACATGATGCTGAGGGGTCTAACTTTCGAGTGGGACGCCACTTGGGAAAGACTATAAACCCCCTATTCCAGCTGACATGAAGCTGAAGAGTTCCATATAAGAGTGGCATGCTACTTGGCAAGACTATAAATCATATTCCGGTTGACATGATACCGAAGAGTCTCATATACCAGTAGTAATCTACTCGGGAAAGACTACAAGGTTAAAGATCTTTGATTTTATGTCTAATTGTCTTCACAATTAAGCACAAAGTCGGGGGCTACACCTAATAGGTGCGCCTATTCGGCGCACACTATTCATTCATCAATATGAAGCCCTTCATAGCCTCGTTGCCAGCTGACATGAAGCAGTACTCGGGAGTAATGCACTCGGGCAATCTTCACCATGGAGGATGAGCACTCGGCATCAGCTGTGACTCAACTATGAAGGTCTCAGGGGTTACTGTGGAGGCCATGGGCCTCGGGTACCTCATCACAAGCATATGGGCCACTCGGATAGAGGATGGGCCGAGTCTTGTAGTTAGAGATATAGTAGCACCCGGTAGGCTTTGCCTTGTATAATAAGGAATGTTGTAAGATATATCTCTAAGAAGGAAATCCCTTGGCCGTGTCCGGCTGGGATTCCTACCTTGTACCCTTGCCCCCCAGTATATAAGGGGAGGTAAGGCACCCCTTGAGGGCAGAGAACAGCACACGAGATCATTGATCGACAAATACCTCAGAGGAATAACACCACAACTGGACGTAGGGTATTACCTCACATCGAGGGCCTAAACCAGTATAAAATCTTCTTCGTGTTCCTCTACAATCCACCGAGTTTCCCCTTGCCGAGTAGCCCTATAATTCTATTGCCGATGTAAAACATCGACAGTAAGCTGCTGCAGCACTGGCGAGGCCGAGTGAGGAATATCATATAAAGGAAGAAAATATTTATCAGAAAGCAACTTAGCTGTTCGGTATTGCACAAGTTGGGAGTAGAGATGCCATCCTTGCATTTGAGCTTTTGAGCCCCTAAACATGTCACTTGTCATTCTGATAATCTTCAGTTCTAGGAGGTCGAAGACAGTTGCGACCGACTACCACAATGAAGTCATCCGATTTGCGTTTGCAGTTCCTAGCTTTAGTCGGGGCCACGTCATCAGTGTCCTTCCGCTCCTTCTGTCGGAGTGTCTTTTTGTCATCGAGGGCCTTAGCAATAGCATTGGCCGAGTCGGTGTATTTGTTCGCCATGTCTAAAAGAGCCTTGACAGAAACGAGAAGTTTCCGAGTGAACTTGGCAATGAACGGGGGTGTCTTTGACTCCCTCGAGGAAGGCGGCGATGACGACCTCGTCCTTGATCTTCGGGATTGAATTCCTTTTCTCAGAAAACCTCTTGATGAAACCACGAAGAGACTCGTTCTTCCTTTGATGGCACTGATATAGATCGTACTCGGAAGATGACCTCTCGTACGTTCCTTGGAAATTGGCGATGAAGCGTTCCTGGAGTTCTTCCCAGGAGACAACTGACTTCTTAGGAAGTCCTGTTAGCCATGTCCTCGCCGAGTCGGCTAGAGAGACTGGGAGGTAGTTAGCCATGGCCTTGTGATCTCCTCTAGCTGCTCAGATCGCCAGAGTGTAGACTGTGAGCCAGGACTCGGGGTTGGTCTTCCCATTGTATTCTCAATCCTAGTCGGCTTAAAGCCTGACGGCCAGTCGACTTGTCACAACTCGTGGGTGAAAGCCGGTACACCTTCATCTGTATGAGGACTTCGACTCCGAATACGGCGGTGAAACTGCTCAGGGTGGAAGCCGAAGAGCTCGTTCTCGTCTTCCAGTCGGTGTTGCTTGTCTTTCTCTCATGTGTGGCGCCGAGCGTTGATGTCCTGCCAAAGGTTACGCCGTAGTCGGCCTTGGAGATCCTGGTTGTCCCGACGGTCATCTTGATGTCGACACCGCCAGTCGCTGTTGGGGTTGCCAAGTGACATCTGGCGTGACTCCGTGTGCGGCTGACTGGAGCCGACCGCTCGGCGTCACGTCGAGACGGATGAGACTGCCGTTGGGGAAGCCGACTTGTTAGTCAGTATGAGTGTATCGCCCGACTGTTGACGCTGCTGGCATGCAACAGCGGTGATCATGGCTTTAATCCTTGCTATGGTCGGGGTGGCCTGGTGATCAGGCCCAAACTGCAGTGTATCCAGTAGAGTTGCAGCGGCCACAATGTTCTGTTGAGGAGTTACGAAAACGTTGTGGTCACCGACTCAGGTCTGGAGGATATCTTGTTGAGCAGTCTGCCCAGCCTTGCGCAGATCATCATTGCGGGTGTGTGGGCGTCTTGCTTCTTCCTCTTGTTGTTCTCGCAGTTGGCGGGCCTCCTCCTCTTGCTGCTCGCGTAGTCGGTGTGCTTCCTGAGTAGGAATAGAGCCTTTGGACGCCATGAAGACTTCGCGTGGTGGAGAGAAGCTTGCCGAATTGCTGTCCGACTTAGAGTCAGAGTCCGACTGAGAGTCGAAGTTGGAATAGTTAATAGGGGTGATGACGACTCCGACCTCCCTAGATCCAATCTCGAGCGGCTCTGGACCATATCCGAGTTGAACCCCAGGGGATCAGATCCGCCACGTCAGATGCTGATTGTAGTTATCCACGACATTGCCGAGTCCGAACAGGAGATTGATGATCTCCTCCTTCCTTAGCCCGATCTTGGCCGGCTCAAGGCCGAGTCCGAGTCAAACACCGAAAGAAAGAGTTGTCCCGAGACCCGGGCATGTTGAAGATTGCTGCAGCAAGTCGACGAGGGTTGCTGCAGCGTTACGTAGGCCGACCGGCGCAGAGTCGGCTTGATCCCTGGCCGATCGGATCGAATCTGAGTCGGACAGGGTAAGGTTGCTGAATTCGTCGGCGACGAAGTCGAGGCTCCCGAAGGTGATTGTTTGTCCATGGAAGAAGTTGATGCCATCAACTCCGGTGAGTGGATCCATCAGGCTTGTCGAAGATGATCTCGCCGATGCCCCTACCTGGCGCGCCAACTGTCGATGTTTTGTATTAGCAATAAATATATAGGGCTACTCGTTGGACCAAAACTTGATGGATTGCAAAGGAACACGAACGATTTATACTGGTTCAGGCCCTCAAGATGAGGTAATACCCTACGTCTAGTTGTGGTGTATTGCCTTTGAGGTTTCTCTGGTGAGATTTCTTCTTCTGCCCTTAGGGGGCGCCCTGCCTCCCCTTATATACTGGGGGACAGGATTACAAAGCAGGAATCCCAGTTGGACTCTGACCAAGAGATTTCCTTATAGGAATACAACATTCCCGGCTAGGACTGTATCCTAACCTTGTCATACAAGGTTCTGTATACTGAGTCCTATTGTATCCCTAATTACAAGGTTAGGCCCATCCTCTGTCTGAGTGGCCCAAAAGCTTCTCATGAGGTACCCGGGGCCCATGGCACTGACATGTGGTTTCTAAAAAATTATAGCCACATGGTTGTAGATTTATGAAATTCTGTTGGTATGTGGTAGTGTCTTTAACATGTTTAGAGTATTAGTAATACGTTGCATGTGTGAGTCACCATATTGTTTTTTGCTTGTTGTCGAGTGGGCAGAGTTGAATTTAAAATCATGTTTCTTTTTTGTTGACATAATAAAGTTTATAATTTTTCAATTACCTAAAAGTATTTATTCCTTCTAATAATGAAGGGCAAAATAGGGAATGGTTTATTTGATTGTGTGGTTGTGGAAACTTTTGTGCATATTTTGAAGCCATTGCTTGTCAATATCTCTATATCTTGTTAGTAACTAGACTTACTCTATATTTCTACATTAATGATATGCATAAATATGATGAACCCAAGTCAACCTAATTAAGGTCCCAATAAAAGAATATGGGGTAAAAATAAATCAAGAAATGAAAAAGGTTTACCTCTAAATGGATGAATGGTATCGTAAAAGATGTGGAGAAAACCTAGGCACTTATGCAATGACACATGAGAAGTAGAAGTAGCATTGATAATAGAATAAAAGATTTCGCAAAGAAACCTACACGTAATACTAAGATACCAATTTCTTCCAAAGTGGCTCCTACACATAGCACCAAGATATCAATTTCTTGCAAAGTGGCCCCTACACATAACCAAGATACCAGTTTCTTCTAATGTGGCCCCTACACATAGTAAAAAGATACTAGTTTCTTCCAAAGTGTCCCCTACACATAGTACCAAGATACCGGTTTCTTCCAAAGTGGCTTGGGTGGAAACAACTAGGACCTCAAATAGGAAGAACATTTCTCTTGTTGGACAATCTAGTAAGGGAGTAGCATGCAATGCTAAAAATTTTAGCCATGCGGAGGCTAGTGTTGATAAACCAAATTGTGTGTCAGAATTGGGTGTTGGCAAGTTGAATCAAAATTTGGCATCCATTGGAAGAATTAAGAGAACCGGTGTTCATTTGGTGAAATGCCATAAAGGAAAAAGGATAGAAGGTCTTCAGAGCAAGTTGGCGAAAAATTCCCTCCCTAATGTCCTTCAGGAGAAGACTATGACGAGGCATTACGCATTGGAAATAAAAGTCATCAAATGTTATCTTCCAACCATATTGACTTCAACTAGATAGTAAAAGGAGACTTTGTGGGATGTCCACAACAAGGTAGAATTAGAATGTATTTCTTGGTGTGGAAGACAATGTTAGTGATAAGTTCAAAAGAACGAGGATGGCGCAAAGTGCAAGACCAATGACGTTAGTGAAGCTTTGGAAAATTTGAACAAAAAAAATCTGTGCTACAACACAAACACAGAAAATATATTGAATCAAACAATGACGAGAGTGATATATAGACAATCAAAATGTTCTATGTGGCAAAGGTGGTGTTTCTAGAGTTTGTGTTCCATCTGTTTCAAAAGATATTAAGCGACATTGCTTGCTTCCAAGTGATGAATCTATTTTGAAGTATAATATGTTCTTCTCCTTAAAGTTTTAAGTTTGTACGAAAGTTTTTATTATACTCCAATGTAAAGTTTTCTTTTGATCACATAGCCTTACATATATTGATCCTTTCCATCTTAGGATTTTAATTTGCTAGATAGATAATTTTCATAATCTTACTATTCTAACAAGGGAGTTGTCCATCCGTCCGTCCCATCCACCTCATGTCCTCCCCCAACCCCCACCCCCCCAAACAAAAGGCAGAAAAACCAAGGGGTTGTTTGGATCCCAGGCTTTCATACTCGATCCCCAACCCCGGCACAATCCCTATTGCATGGGCCTATGAAAAAAATTAATCTCTATAAAATTGAATCTCTATTGCAATGCATGATCATGTAACTAGTTTTTGTAAGAGCATTATGATCTTTAGTGTACAAATAATCCTTTTTTAATTCTGTTGATACCTACTATAAAGAGTAAATTTCAAAAAACCACGGGTATTATGGTCCAAGTTGAATAAAACCATAGGGTTTTTGGCACGTTGCACATAACTCGGGGTATTATGGTCATAGGGTTCCATAAAACCGCACATTTGACCAAATATTCTTTGATCCAACATTATTATGAATTCTAAAATTGCATATCAAATTTATGAGTTCTTGAACCTACCATACACAAGTTGTAGCCATCTAAATTTAAGCATTTTTTTTTGCTATAATAACAAGTCAAGTTGGTTTACGGTGTGGTTTTATGAAACTTTTGGACCGTAATACCCAGGGTTATGTGCCACGTCTCAAAACTCCTGTGGTTTTTGCAACTTGGACCATAATCCTATGGTTTTGTTAAATTTGCTCCATAAATTATGTAAAGGAATAAGTTTTTATATAAACCATTAATTACATGCCATGTGGAATGGTCTTCAAATAAATATACCATAAGTATTAACTCAAAAATATTGTATATGTATCATGAAAATAATCCTATGTGCCAGGCTATCCAATTGGCTGGTTGGGCTAGTACTACCCTACTGAGCCTCGGACAGGTAGGGGTGGGCATTTGGTCTGACCGACAATTTCGGTCTCGGTCTTCGGTCTTGGAGTAAATTTCGGTCATTTGAAAGTAGAGACTGAATTGCATACTAAAATTGTGAGGAACTAGCAATTCAGTTTTGGTTATTTCGGTCTCGGTCACGACCGAAATTTTTGATATAATCAGGAGACAAACAAAACACTAATCAAATCACATCAAAATTTCGGAGGATGCCTACCCAGGTTGATGGAGGAGGAGGATGATGCACACCCAGGTTGGAGGAGGAGAAGGATGCGCCGGTGAGTCGGTTGGGCTAGAAGAGGATGCGTGCATGGAGAGGTCATGGGTGATGGGGGTCAAGGAAAATGCGGTGGCCAGAGGGCGTCGGGGGTCGGAGGAGATGTGGCAGGCTTCGGTTGATAGCATGGCATGGCACGGGCTTCAAGCGATGGCGGCGGCAACGGCGCAGGCTTGGCTATGGCTCGGGCCTTGGACGGCACCACGTCGTGTCGGTCGTTAGGCAGCAGGAGATGGCACCACGTCGGTCATATGACAGCAGGAGGCGATGGACGGCGGTGGCTATGTGCGGAGGCGATGACTGCGACTAAGAGGTGGGAGCGTGTGTAGTGCAGGGTGGTGGCTATGTGCGAAGGTGGCGGCTAGGACTAGAGGTGGGAGCGTGTGCAGTGTGGGAAGAGAGTAGGGTTTGCTCATGAGAGTATTCCCTATTGGGCCTATTGGGCCTATTGGGTAATTGGGCTATTGGCCTATCAGGAATTTTTCGTCATTTTGGTCATTTCAGTTAACCGAGGCCTATGATCTAATTGACCAAACAAAATTTGGTTATCTAGACTTGCTGACCGAATTTTTTGGTCTTGGTCTCGGTCTCAATCATTTCGGTACGGTTTCTGGTTCTCAGACATTTTTGCCCACCCGTACCGATAGGGTCGCTCAGGATTTGGCAAGGCTGGCCAAGCTTTGGCATGCTTAGTCGAGCCACGACAAGGTCGGTGGAGTTTTGGCAAGGCCAGCCGAGCCCCAGCACAGTCGGCCAAGCCACGGCAAGGCTAGCCGATCCTCCATTATGTTAGTTTTCCTCAAAATATGTATTCCTGCAAAAACTATGTAGTTTATCAACACTCGTATAAATTCGTTAGTTTCAAGAAAGAACACTTCTTATTTTCTTAAAATGTTGACAGTAGACTTGGGGTTTAACAACTGCAAACAATGGTGCAACCAGCATTTAATATCTCCGGTTCATGCAAAAGCATCTAGTCCACATGGTTCCAAGTAGGGTGATTGCACGTATAATCCAATTATCTAGACCAGACCAGTGGAGTTAACGAGTCTATTTTTCCTAGTTGAACGACTGGTCTGGTCCGATTTTTATAACACTGATTATTTTCCTAAAAATAATGTGAGGACCATTTTTGTAAAAAAAAATATGGTAATGTTTACAAGAAATTGTGTATATGACATATGGGGAAATAAGTGCAACACAAATTTTCGAAAGCACATAATGTGGAACTAGCAAGTTAATTTAGAGCAATGCAAGAATAATCACACAATACATATCAAAGTATAATCTGGCATCCACTCCATCAAAAAAACTAAACTATGAGTTCAGGGGCAAGATAGAAAGTTTTTCCTAATTTTCAACGAATACATTCGACAAATTTTCAATATCTTAAGGGTTTTTTTCGATAGCATGGATCCATCAATCAAAAGATGCCAATTGTTTGGAAAGCTCATTATGTGAAACTAGCATAAGTTAAATGTATAATGTATTGCAAGAATCACAATTTCTAGGATGCATATGCTTTCTCCACCACAACAAGGAATAAGAACCTATGTAGCGTCAATTAGGAGAAAAAAAGAGAGGCAAAAATCATTTCATCGCAAGGGAAAAGAGCGCATGATCTGACAGCCATTTTAGGATGAATTCCCTCCCTATGTATGGTGAGGACCTTTTGAAAAATGAAAGGGATGTCAGATTATACATAAGACATAAGAATCATAAAGTTTCCACTCCTGAGCATATAAACAAAAGCAAGTTTGGAGAGGAAGAAGACATAAAGAGAGGAGGGGACAAATGCAAAAAAAACACATGACAAATGATAATGATGTTAGTGCATTGAAACATTTTTACATAATATAATTCTATATATGCTAAGGAAAACCACATAGGGTTAGAAGCAAATGAAGATGAAGTTGATGTTGCCAGTCAAAAGTTGGGATTTGTCAAATATGGTAATTTTAAAGTCTTCATGCCAACCATTTCAGAAGCTATTAAGGGGCACTGCTCATTTGGAGATGGTAGATAGAATAGATTCTTCCCTTTAAAATTGCAACAAAGGTTTTGTAGACTTATTTTATAGTTTTGGCCTTTTAATCATAAGAGCTTACATCAAATACAATATTATGATCGTATGACATTATATTGGTTAATATTTAATTATCAAAGTTTAACAGTTGTTTGGTAGGATCCTTGATCCTACATACAATCTACTTGATTCTATTGGTACTTAGCATGCACACACACACAATAAGTTGATTGCTTGTCATTTCAATCATAAGAAATTTCACTTTATATCTTAGTAGCATGTTGGATGTGTAAAATGGATTTGAAATAACTAAAACATATATTACTTTTTCTTGTTGAACCACCAGTCCGGTCCATTTTTTTATAACACTGGTTATTTTGGTAAAAATAGGGCAAGCTACATTTTTGCGAAAAATGTGGTAATGGTTACTAGAAATTGTGTATATGACCTATGGGAAAGTGAGTGCAACACAAATATCAGCAAGCACATAATGTGGAACTACCAGAAGTTATTCCCAAGTATTGCCTAAATCACACATTCCACATTCCCAAGTATTGCCTAAATCACACATTCCACATTGAAGCATAATTTAGCACCCACCTCTTATGGGATGCATATGATTTCTCCATCACAACAAGGTAAGAACTGTAGTATCATTGGGGAGAAAAAATAGAGGCAAAGATCGTTTGGTGAACCATCGCAAGGGAAAAGTGGCGCAATATCATTGAGCTATTTGGGGAAGAAATCTCTTCGTATGTATGGTGAGGACCTTCTGAGGGATGAGAGGGATGGTGGATTATGCATAAGCAACAAGAGTCATAAAAAATCGACTCTCGAGCATATAAACAAAGGCAAGCTCATTGAAAGGAACTTGGAGGGATATATCCAACATGGTAGAAATCCAAATTCATTGTTTGGGAAGGAAGGTGATGCCGATGTCCGATGATATGAAGTCCACTAAAGAGAGCAAGGGATGAATGCAAAAAAGCATGAGACAAATGATAATGATGTTGGTGAAGCTTTAGAACATTTTGACAACAAAAAAACTATTTGCCAAAGAAGAAATTCAGAGGGTTAGAAGAAGACGAAGATGATGTTGGTGGTCAAAATTCTAGATTCATAAAAGATGATATTTCTGGAGTCTTCATGGCAACCATTTCAGAAGCTATTAAGGGGTATTGCACGTTACCTACAATAGTCTCTTCCCCTTTGAATTTAAAGCTTGCTACAAGGTTTGTTAGAGTTGATTTGTAGTTTTAGCCTTTCAATTGTTTGACCTTACATAAAGTCTTACAATCATACGGCATTAGATTGATAGATATTTAATTAACAATGTTTAAACATTTGTTTAGTACAATCCTAGATCCTACATATGATCTACTTGATTCTATTGTTAACTAGAGCACAAATATAGTCAGTTGATTATTGTATGCATTTTGAATTGCAAAATTTCACCTTGTATCTTGTAGATGTTGAATGTGTTACAATGGATCTGAAATAACAAATTTATATTTTTATTCAAACCATCTGTCCGGTCTATTTTTTATAAAACTGATTATTTTACTAAAAATATTGCCAAGACCATTTTTGTGAAAACTGTGGTAATGTTTATAAGAAATTGTGTATATGACATATGGAGAAGTGAATGCTTCACAAATTTTAGAACACACCTAATGTGGAACTAGTATTGGTAGAATCACACAATCCACATTGAAACATAATTTGGCATCTACCTCTTTTTTGATGAATGTGTTTTGTCCATCACAACAAGGTATAAGACATTAGTGTTAACTAGATGATGCCCCACGCTTTGCTGCAGAATATATGAATGAATGTCTATTAAATATTGTTGAAATGATAGATGAATATATTTTAAAATATTGTAGAAATGATTTAGGGGATGATAATTTGACATGCTTACATATTAAGCTCTACAATTTAATAAATTATAGATAATGTGGCATACTTGCATGAGCTTTATAATAATAATTGCTAGTGGGAGATGATGTGGCATGTTTGCATGTTGAGATTTAAAGCTAGTGGGTTCTAACTTTATAAAATATATAGATTAGGAAAAATAAGATATAGTAAGATAATTTGCTGAAGCATGGTCGAGCCATTTTGATAAGAATTCCCATCCAATCATTAATTCTAAAAATTACTATTTCTTTTTCTTCTGCACAAGACAATTTTTATAGCGAGATTGGAATCTCTACAATAATTGCAAACCCCTGAGATAGAATCTTGATTAAAAGTCACAATCAAAACAATTGTTAATCCAATAATCTCGTGCACTTTGTCATATTATTTCAGAAGCACATTTTTTATTTTAATGTCATATTTCACCAAGTTTATTCCATATGTTTCGCTAGAGAAAATAGAATGAAGATAACAAAAATATGATTATATATATATGTGTGTGTGTGTGTGTCTGTGAGTTTGAGTGTGTGTGTGTGTAACGCCCTGATTTTTTGGGCCGTTAAAAACCTATTTTATAAAAACCCTAAGTTCTAAAAGCTTGGATTTTTGTGTGCAATTAAGGACTAAGTGCCAAGATCTCAATTAAATCCCCTCCTTGAAACTCTGAACTCTGTCAAAATTCCCCAAACAAAATCCCAAACCAAAATTTAAATCTCAAGTTCGAATTTTGCAATTCGAATTTCCCGTTCCAAACTCTTCCATATAAATTTTTATTATTTTAATCCTCCCCAAAAGAAATTCAAAATCTCATCCGGACCTCTCTTCTAAAAATCCCAAGAAAAATATCCTACCGAGTCACAATCTCAAATTTCAAATCAAATTGACCCCCAAGTTCCTTTGAAACCCTTCCCAAGTCTCCATATCAAGTGTATATATATACATATATAAATATATATATGTATATATGTGTGTGTGTGTATATATATATATCAATAAACCAGCCAAAAAGTCCCTTGATCTACCCCTGAGAATATTATATACTCAAGCTATTAAATTCAAAATTCAAATTCTCAAAAATCCTCTCCAAAACCTATTCCTGGAAATCCCTAAAAAAAAGAGAAAACTACTGTTCATAGTAGGCCTTACTCTCTCCTTCGGCCCACCGGCCGCTTGGCCTCCTCCCTCACCCCGTGCACCCACTGCCAGATGGGCCCACCTAGCAGCCGCAACCGCGCGCCTCGCCCGCACCAACAGCCTAGGCCCGCTCGCTAGTCACCGTGCCTTAGCTCCCATAGGCTGACAGCAGGGCCCCACTCGCGAACGCGTGTCGCGCACGCACCACGCCCACGCCCGATAGGCCGGGACCGCCCGCCAGCCACTCACGCCCCACGCCCGTGCTTGACAACACGAACCCGCTCGCTAGTTGGGTCCACGCATCAGCTGTCGTCCTCCTCCATCCGTCGGTGCCATGGGCCCCGGGTACCTCATGAAAAGCATTTGGGCCACTCGGACAGAAGATTGGCCTAACCTTGTAATTAGGGATACAATAGGACTCGGCATACATAACCCTATACGACAGGGAAAGGATATAGTCCTAGTCGGGCACATTGTATTCCTAGAAGGAAATCCCTTGGTCGGAGTCCGACTGGGATTTCTACTCTGTAACCCTGTCCCCCTGTATATAAGGGGAGGCAGGGTGCCCCCTGAGGGCAGGATAACCAAGATCACCAAGATCAGAATCATACAACCTCAAAGGCAATACACCATAACTGGACGTAGGGTATTATCTTATCTCAAGAGCCTGAACCAGTATAAATCGTTCGTGTTCCTTTGTAGTCCATCAAGTTTATGTCTCACGAGTAGCCCCATATATTTATTGCCGATACAAAACATCGACAGTTGGCGCGCCAGGTAGGGGCTTCGTCGAGATCATCTTCATCAAGCCTGATGGATCCAATCAAGGGAGTCGACAGCATCAACTTCTCCCCCGGGGAAATGATCACCTTCGGGAGCCTTGACTTCATCGCCGACAAATTCGACAACCTTTCCCTATCCGACTCGGATTCGATACGATCGGCCAGGGATCAGGCCGACTCCACGCCAATCGGCCCATGTAATGCTGCGGCAACCCTTGTTGACTTGCTACGGCAATCCTCAACATGCCTGAGTCTCGGGACAACTCTTTCTTTCGGTGTTTGACTTGGACTAAGCCTTGAGCCGGCCGAGATCGGGCTAAGAAACAAGGAGATCGTCAATCTCCCGTTTGGACTCGGCAATGCCGCGGATAACTGCAATTAGCATCTGACACAGCAGACCCAATCCCCGCAGTTCAACTTGGATACAGCCCAGAGCCACTCGAGATTGGATCTAGGGAGGTCGGAGTCGTCATCACCCCCATCAACTACTCTGATTCCGACTCTAAATCGGACAGTAGTTCGGCAAGCTTCTCCCCGCCATGAGAAATCTTCATGGCGCCCAAAGGCTCTACTCCTACTCAGGAGGCATGCCGACTACGCGAGCAGCAAGAGGAGGAGGCCTGCCGACTGCAAGAACAGCAAGAGGAGGAAGCAAGACGGCTGCACGCCCGCAACAACGATCTGCGCAAGGTTGGGCGAACTGCTCAGCAACAAATCCTCCAAACCAGAGTCGGCGACCACGACGTCTTCGTTACACCTCAGCAAAACATCGTAGCCGCTGCAACTCTGCTGGACACGCTCCAGTTTGGGCCTGATCACCAGGTCACCCTGACTATAGCAAGGATAAAAGCCATGATTACTGCTGCTGCATGTTAGCAGCACTAACAGTCGGGCGATACCCTCATACCGACCAACCGGTCGGCATCTCCAACGGCAGTCTCATCCGCCTCGACGTGATGCCAAGAGGCCGGCTCCAGTCAGCCGCACACAGAGTCATGCCAGATGTCAATCAGCAACCCCAACAACGGCCGGCGGTGTCAAAACCACCATCGGGACAACTAGGATCTCCAAGTCCGACTGCGGCGTGACCTTCAGCAAGACATCAACGCACAGCGCCGCAAACGAGAAGAAGATGAGCAGCGCCGACTGGAAGACGAGAACAAGTGCTTCAGCCTCCACCACGAGCGGTTTAACTGCCGCAGTTGAAGTCAGAGCCCTCACGCAGATGGTGTACCAGCCTTCACCCAGGAACTGCAACAGGTCGACTGGCTAGCAAGTTTTAAGCCGACTAGGATCGAGAAATACGACAGGAAGACCAATCCCGAGTCCTGGCTCACGGTCTACACTCTGGCAATCCAAGCAGCCAGAGGAGATCACAAAGCTATGGCCAACTACCTCCCAGTTGCTCTGGCCGACTCAGCCAGGACATGGCTAACAGGGCTTCCGCAGAAGTCAATCAGCTCCTGGGGAGAATTCCAGGAACACTTTATCACCAACTTCTAGGGAATTTACGAGAGGCCGTCTTCTGAGCACGATCTCTATCAGCTGCACCAAAGGAAGAACGAGTCTCTGCGTGAGTTCATCAAGAGGTTTTCCGAGAAGCGAAATTCGATCCCAATGATCAAGGACGAGGTCGTCAATGCCGCCTTCCGCAAGGGAGTCAAAGATGCCCCGTTCATTGCCAAGTTCACTCGGAAGCCTCCTCCTTCTATCAAGGCTCTTTCTGATATGGCGAACAAGTACGCCGACTCAGCCAATGCGGTCGCTCAGGCCCTTGAGGACAAAAAAGCAGTTTTGGAGGGGTCGAGCCAAGAAAGCAGCCAAGTCGGGAATTTCAGCGGATTCTGAAACCAAAAAGATCCCCCTGGACCCTACCAACCCCTCCAAAACTGCTTTAGTCGGGACCGGACTCGACCCTAAATAGGAAAATACGCTCGTCACCTTCCTCCAGGCAAACAGGGATATATTTGCTTGGAAACCTTCCGACATGCCTGGTGTACCTAGGGAGGTGATCGAGCATTCCCTCAATGTCAAGCCGGACACCAAGCCAGTCAAACAACGGCTACGGCACTTCGCATTGGACCACAAAGATGCTATTTGGGAGGAGATAACCAAGGTCCTTGCAGCTGCGTTCATCACAGAGGTCTACCACCCGGTTTGGCTGGCAAACCCAGTCCTAGTCCGGAAGAAGAACGGTAAATGGTGCATGTGCGTCGACTACACCGACTTAAACAAAGCGTGTCCCAAAGATCCATTTGGTCTACCCAGGATAGATCAGGTGGTGGATTCAACTGCGGGGTGCGAACTTCTCAGCTTTCTCGACTGTTACTCAGGATATCACCAAATCAACCTAAAGGAGGAGGACTCCCTAAAGACTTCTTTTATCACGCCGTTTGGAGCATACTGCTACATCACTATGCCGTTCGGGTTGAAAAACGCTAGAGCAACGTATCAACGAGCAATTCAGCGGTGTCTACACACTCAACTCGGGTGCAATGTGGAGGTATATGTCGACGACGTGGTGATCAAGACAAAATCCAGGGGAGACCTCATCGCTGATTTGGAAGAAACTTTTCAAAACCTTCGGAGGTTCAAGATGAAGTTTAATCTGGAAAAGTGCGCTTTTGGTGTACCGTCCGAAAAGCTACTCGGCTTCATCGTATCGCGTCGAGGCATTGAGGCCAATCCAGAGAAAATCAACGCTATCATGAACATGGCACCCCCAACTGATGAGGACATTCCTTCCATGGATACAACTCATTCACAACAAGGACCACTTACTCTACTTACTCAAGGACCACTTACTCGAGCTCGTGCTCGTCAACTTAATTACCAGGTGAATTCATTCCTAGGTTCATATATTATTGAGAATAGTCCGCTACCTAATGCAAATGATTTAATTGTGATTAGGAATCTGAGAAAGGATGAAGGAAAGGGACCAAGTCAAGCAAGAATTCGAGATGGACTCGTTCTGGAATCAGATTCGGACTACTGCGATGGTACCAAGTTCAAATGGGCATAACTTCCTCATACGGACTCCGTTTGGGATGTTCTTGTACTTCATGGAAAGCTTATGAAGTCTACTTTCCAACGGATCCAACCTAATCTTCAAATTCCATCCAAGCCAGCCGCAATCAACAAAACAATCCATGTTGGTTCCTGAGTCCAAGTCAAACGGGTGCTGCGCCATCCCCACTTGGGCCCATGGGCCTTGTAACCCTAGGCGTGCGCGTGGGATGTCCCTCCCTGGTCGTCGCCCTATTTAAGAGCCGCCACCTCCCTTGTTATGACTTGGATTTCGTTGAATTTAGGTTTAGCCCCTGTGCAAACTTCTGTTCTTCAATTGTGTCGGACGACCACCTGTTAAGACAGCTTCAGGATCCCAACTTTGTGTTCGCAATACAATTTATGCTTCATTCATATTTCAATATCAGATTGCCTACGTCCTATTCTTGCTAGTTCTTCAATTGCTTGCAGGAATTGAACTTTGTGTTCAGGTTGATCTCGCTGCCAGCAGGGTCAATAACATCTCGGAGTTGGTTCAGCGATTGCTAAGGCGCAAGCGATGTCGTGCATTTGTAGTCGGATTGCTAGGGTCATCTCTACCAACAAATCGATAGCTATCAATCTCATCGAAAGATCGGGCACCTCCTCCCCATCACCAACTAGCCAGAAGGACGTCCAAAAGCTGACAGGGTGCATGGCGGCACTCAACCGATTCATCTCCCGACTTGGTGAACGGAGCATGCCCTTCTTCAAACTACTAAAGAAAGCAGACAATTTTCAATGGACACCCGAAGCCTAGCAAGCCTTCGAAGACTTCAAAAAATTTCTCACATCACCACCAGTGTTGGCATCACCTATGCCCCAGGAACCGCTAATGTTATACTTGGCGGCAACCACTCAGGTAGTCTGTGGAGGCCATGGGCCCCGAGTACCTCATCACAAGCATATGGGCCACTCGGATAGAGGATGGGTCGAGTCTTATAGTTAGAGATATAATAGCACCCGGAAGATTTTGCCTTGTACAGAAAGGAATATACAATCTTAGCCGGGTAAGATGTATCTCTAAGAAGGAAATCCCTTGGCCATATCCGGCTGGGATTCCTACCTAGTACCCCTGTCCCCTAGTATATAAGGGGAGGCAGGGCGCCCCCTAAGGGCACGAGATCATTGATCGACACAAATCCTCAAAGGAATACCACCACAACTGGACGTAGGGTATTACCTCACCTCGAGGGCCTGAACCAGTATAAAATCTCCTTGGGTTCCTTTGCAATCCACCGAGTTTCCCCTAGCCGAGTAGCCCTATAGTTATATTGCCGGTGTAAAACATCGATAGTTGGCGCGCCTGGTAGGGGCTCCGGCGAGTTTCACATCTACAAGCTCGATGGATCCAGCAACCAGAGTCGATGGCGGCAAGTTCTCTCCTGGAGATACAATAACCTTTAGAAGCCTCGACTTCATCGCCAATCAATTCGGCGATCTCACCTTGGCCGATGCAGATCCGATCCAACCTGCCGAGGAACCAGCCGACTTCGTGCCAGTCGGCATACAAGACGCTGTAGCCACACTCACCGAGTTGCTTCGGCAATCTACCACCTTGCCGGGTCTCGGGACAACTATCTCCTTCGACGTCCGTCTCGCGTTTGGCCTCGACCCGGACTAGGTAGGGCTAAGAGGGGGAGAGATTGTTAATCTCCCTGGCAGACCCGGCGACCCCGCGGATCTACATCCCACGCGGCAGACCCGATCTCCTGCAATTCAGTTTGGACACGGCCAAGCGCCGTTTCAGATTGGATCTAGAGAGGTCGGAGTCGTTCTTACTCCGATGAATTACTCGGACTCCGACTCCAGGTCGGACAACGGTTCGAACACTAGTTCCGACTCCAGTCTGGCAAGCTTTCTCCTGCCCCGTGAGATCTTCATGGCTTCAACACCACCACCCGAGGTGCGCCGACTACAAGAGGAGCAGCAGGAGGAGGCGCGCCGGCTACGACAATAGGAGGAAGCTGCGCGGCTCGCAACGATGGGCTACGCAAGGTTGGGCGAACCGCCCAGCAAAAAATTCTCCATACCAAAGTCGGCGATCACGACATCTTCGTCACGCCACAACAGAACGTCGTGGCCGCTGCAACCCTGCTGGACACACTCCAGCTCGGGTCTGACCACTAGGCCACCCCAACTATCGCCAAGATTAAGGCAATGATTACAGCTGCCGCCTATCAGCAGCAACAGCAGTCGGGCGACACACTTGTGCCGACCAACCGGTCGGGTTCTCCGGCGGTAGGATCATCTACGTCAGCACGACGCCGGGCGGCTGGCTCTAGTCGGCCACACGAGGAATCGCGACAAACATCACTCGGCGACACCAACAACAACAACCGGCGGCGTCACCAGTACGATCGCTGACCCAATCAAGATCTCCGAGTCCGTCTACAACGCAACCTCCGACATACCATTAATGCTCGGCACCACAAACACGAAGAAGACGAGCGTCGCCAATTGGAGGATGACTACGACCGTTTCGGCCTCAACCAGAGCGGTTTAACCGCCGTAATCGGAGCTGGAGCCCTCTCGAAGACGAAGGCATTCTGGCTTTCACCCACGAGCTCCAAGAGGTTGACTGGCCGTTGGGCTTCAAGCCTATGGGGATCGAGAAATACGACGGCAAAACCAACCCCGAGTCCTGGCTCACTGTATACACACTGGCAATTCGAGCTGCCGGTGGTGACCACAAAGCCATGGCTAACTACCTCCCAGTCGCACTAGCCGACTCAGCGAGGACATGGCTGACAGGGCTCCTGAGGCGGTCGATCGGTTCCTAGAGAGAACTCAGGGAGCGGTTCATCGCTAACTTTCAAGGGACCTACGAGAGGCCGTCTTCCGAGCATGATCTATATCAACTGCACCAGAAGAAAAATGAGTCTCTGCGCGAATTTATCAAGAGGTTCTTTGAGAAGCGCAACAAAATCCTGATAATTAAGGACGAGGCCGTCATCACCGCCTTCCGCAAGGGAGTAAAGGATGCCCCGTTCATTGGAAAATTCACTCGGAAGCCACCATCGTCCGTCCGGGCTCTCTTTGACATGGCGAACAAATACGCCGACTCGGCTGAAGCGGTCGCCGAGGCCGTCGACGAGAAAAAAGAGTCCCAATAGAAGGACTAGAAGGCGAAAGCCGACAATGAGCCATCACAGAACAAGTCCAGCAACCGCAAGCGGAAGTCGGACAACGAGGTGGCCAACATGGAGCGAACTAAGTCGCGGCCCCAACGGAACAACGACTACCAGAAGGTCATGAACGGGCCATGCCCCTTTCACCCCAAGGGCAAGCACGCGGCCAAAGACTACTTCATGCTCAAGAAGTTTGCTTCCGAGCAGGCTTCAACATCTGGTGCCGACAAGAACAAGGACAAGCCAGATCAAGACCCGGCTAACGATTTTCAAGATCCACAGGCCGAACTCAACCACATCTTCGGAGGGCCGTCTGCGTATGAGTCTAAGCGCGAGCAGAAGCTAACAGCACGCGACATCAACGCAATCTCTACAGCAGACGCCCCCCAATATTTGCGCTGGTCAGAGACGTCCATCACGTTCACCCGCGCTGATCATCCAAATCGGGTTTCACACCCGAGACGCTATCCACTCGTCCTAGACCCGGTTGTCAAGAACATCAAGTTGAAGAAGGTTCTCATAGATGGAGGCAGCGCACTCAACATCCTATTCGCCAAAACTCTGGATGAGATGAAGATTCCTCGTTCAGATCTGTGGCCGAGTACGGCGCCCTTCCACGGGATAATTCCCGACCTGTCTTCGACACCTCTCGGGCAGATCACCTTGCCAGTCACCTTCAGCACGCGGGATAACTTCTGCATGGAAAACATATGCTTCGAGGTCGTCGACTTCGAGACTGCGTACCACGCGATACTCGGACGACCGGCGCTCGCCAAGTTCATGGCGATACCGCACTATACATATATGGTGCTCAAGATGCCAGGGCCAACAGGAGTCCTCTCCCTTCGCAGCGATGTCAAGCAAGCCTTCACCTGCGACAAGGAGAGTTGCGAATTGGCTCAATCACAAGAGGTGGCACACGAGCGCAACAGCATTCGGCAAGCCGTCACAGCAGAAGTCGAGGAAGACCCAGTTCCGGCCAAAAAAGTAGCGAAGTAGGGAATTTCAGTGGACTCGAACACAAAGAAGATCCCTGGACCCTTCCGACCCCTCCAAGACTGCTCTAGTCAGGACTGGACTCGACCCCAAATAGGAAGACGCGCTCGTCACCTTCTTCCAAACTAACAAGGACATCTTCGCGTGGAAACCGTCCAACATGCCGGGCGTACCAAGGGAGGTGATCGAGCACGCCCTCAACGTGAAGACAGACGCCAAGCTAGTCAAGCAACGGCTATGGCGCTTCGCTCAAGACCGTAAAGATGCTATTCGGAAGGAGATAACCAACCTTCTCGTAGCCGGGTTCATCAAAGAGGTCTATCACCCGGATTGGCTGGCAAACGTAGTTCTGGTCCAGAAAAAAACGGTAAATGGCGCATGTGCATCGACTACACCGATCTCAACAAGGCGTGTCCCAAGGACCCATTCAGTTTACCGAGAATAGACCAAGTGGTAGATTCAACTGCAGGGTGAGACCTTCTCAGTTTTCTCGACTGCTACTCGGGATACCACCAAATTAGCCTGAAGGAGGAGGACTGCCTAAAGGCATCTTTTATCATGCCGTTTGGAGCGTACTGCTATATCACTATGCTGTTCAGTTTGAAAAACGCTGGAGCAACGTATCAACGGGCAATTCAGCGGTGCCTACACACTCAGATCGGGTACAACGTGGAGGCCTACGTCGACGACGTGGTGATCAAGACCAAGTCCAAAGATGACCTCATCGCTGACCTGGAAGAAACCTTCCAGAAACTTCGAAGATTCAAGATGAAGTTGAACCCGGAAAAGTACGCCTTTGGTGTGCCATCCGGCAAGTTACTCGGCTTCATCGTCTCGCGTCGCAGCATCGAGGCCAACCCGGAGAAAGTCAACGCAATTATGAACATGGCTCCCCCGGCTAACCAGAAGGGCGTCCAGAAGCTGATAGGCTGCATGGCAGCACTCAGCCAGTTTATTTCCCAACTGGGCGAACGGGGCATGCCCTTTTTCAAATTATTGAAGAAAGCAGACAATTTTCAATGGATTCCCGAAGCCCAACAAGCCTTCGAAGATTTCAAGCAATTTCTCACATCACCCCCCGTGTTGGCGTCACCCATACCCCAAGAGCCGCTAATGCTATACTTGGCGGCAACTACTTAGGTAGTGTTGACGCCGAAAACCGCCAGGGCCGTTCGGCGCCTTAGGACACGCGAAGGCCTAGGAGATTTGCTTCACTCCAATGCAGGTCCTAAAATCTTGAGGTTCGTAGGCGTGCCAGTCAATTTGACCCTGCAATTGACAAGAAGATGGAAAGTGTTAAATTGATGAGCTAATCGGCTGGAAGCCGATCTTGACTCGTCCCATCGGCCGATGGCCGATATGAACCGTAGCACTTATACACCGACTGGAAGCCGATGATGTCATGAGCAGTAGCATAATAATAAACAAATATCAAACTAGCCGATCATCGAAGGGATGCTCAAAAATCGGCTATAAACTAATAAAATAAATAGACAAAAAGATATAAAATGAATGGATTGAATAAACTCCAGCCAATTGTGATTAAAATTACTAGTGAAAGGGTGCTGCCCGCGCCCGTGCTCGTGCCGGGTCCTTGCC
Source organism: Oryza meyeriana var. granulata (assembly GCA_003991445.1). NCBI lineage: Eukaryota > Viridiplantae > Streptophyta > Magnoliopsida > Poales > Poaceae > Oryza > Oryza meyeriana. The sequence continues at coordinate 31,966 of RYFJ01003616.1, forward strand.
TGTGCTCGTGCCCGGGTCCTTACCTGCTGTCGTGCCCGTGCCCGGGTCCTCGCCTGTGCTCGTGCCTGGGAACTTGCTTGATGTTCATACCCGGGTACTTGCTCGTGCCCGCGCCAGGGTTAGCAGCGATTTTCTAAATGTTTGTGACAAATCGGCTGGATATGGAGATAACTTATCGGCTAAGCACTCTGATAAAACATCGCATAAAACCCATCGGCTTATTAAGAGTAGAGTTATTACTACCAGTCTAGTACATCAGACCCAACCGTTGCAGCACAGACTGGTGATGATAACAAAACCTCGATGAGCCGATAGATCTAATGCGATCGTGATGAACTATATGATAACTTATCGGCTATACATTCCGATAAGACGCTGGCACAAAAAATATCAATCTAGCAGGAATAACTTATCGGAAGCAGTTTAGTAGGTCGGACCTAACCGATGCAGCACAAACTGTCGATAAGCTATACCCAGTAAGCCGATACGATCTGTGCACGCGTGATGTGATACACCTAATCGATCTATGAGGTCAAACTAAACTAATGCAGCCATAGATAAAATAGATATATCGTGGTAAGCCGTCCACCGTGAACCGACTAGAATATCGGACTTAACCAAGGAAGTCCTAGCCGATGCGGTGTCCGGGGTGACGAGACTTACCCTCTCGCAGGAGGTCGAACTTAACCGATGCAGCCTAGCTCAAGAAGCAAGAACCCGTCGAAGGGGTGGCGATGCGCCGAAATTATATTGATCTGGTTGTTGTAGATAGATTACATAGCACCCGGGCATACGTATTTATACCCCGAGTTGACACGAGTCCTTATTGGACACGGTACACAATTTTCTAATCACAACAGGAAACACTAACAGGGCCCAACCGGACACGAGGTCAGGTTTCCTAAAGATAAAATATTAATCCTTGACTAATTAATAATTAACTGCCATACTGTGGTCTTCATGGCTTCTTTTCGGATTCGGTCCCTGTGGGTGCCATGGGCCCCGGGTACCTCATGACAAGCATATGGGCCACTCGGATAGAGGATGGGCCTAGCCTTATAATTAGAGATATAGCTAGATTCGGCAGACTTCGCCTTGTATAGAAAGGAATATACAGTCCTAGTCGGGTGCGTTATATCTCTAAGGGGAGATCTCCTAGTCGTAATCCGATGGGGACTCCTACCTTGTAACCTTGTCCCCCAGTATATAAGGGGAGGCAGGGCGCCCCATGAGGGCAGGTGCACACAAGTTCATCAGAACCACCACCGTATATCCTCAAAGGAATACATATAAACTGGACGGAGGGTATTACCTCACATTGAGGGCCTGAACTAGTATAAAATCTCTGTGTGTTCCTTTGCAATCCACCGAGTTTCCATCCGCCGACTAGCCCCATATATTTATTGCCGGTGTAAAACATCGACAGTTGGCGCGCCAGGTAGGGGGCTCGGCGCGATCTACATCTACAAGCTCGATGGATCCAGCAACCGGAGTCGACGGCGGCAAATTCCCTCCCGGAGATACAATCTCATTCGGAAGCCTCGACTTCGTCGCCGACCAGATCGGCAATCTCACCTTGGTTGACTCGGACTCGATCCGATCTGCCAGGGAACCAGCCGACTCCGCGCCAGTCGGCCTACACGATGCTGCGGCGATCTTTCACGACATGCTGCGGCGATCTCCCATACGCCCAAGTCCAGGGACAACTCTTTCTTTCGGTGTTCGACTCGGACTCGGTTTTGAGCCGGCCGAGATCGGGCCAGAAAAGGAAGAGATCGTCAATTTCCCGTTCAGACTCGGCGACGCCGCGGATATCTACAATCTACATCCAACGCGGCAAACCCGATCCTCTAGAGTTCGACTCGGACACGGCCCAGAGCCGCTCGAGATCGGATCTAGGGAGGTTGGAGTTGTAATCACCCCCATCAACTATTCCGACTACGACTCTCAGTCGGACTACGACTCCCAGTCGGATTCCGACTCTAAGTCGGACAGCAGTTCGGCAAGCTTCTCCCCGCCACGAGAAATCTTCATGGCGTCCAAAGGCTCTACTCCTACTCAGGAATCACGCCGACTACACGGACAACAAGAGGAGGAGGCCTGCCGACTGCGAGAACAACAGGAGGAAGAAGCAAGACGCCTGCACACCCGCAACGACGGCCTACGCAGGGCTGGGCGAACCGCTCAGCAACAAGCCCTCCAAACAAAAGTCGGCGACCACGACGTCTTCGTCACGCCACAACAGAACGTAGTGGCCGCCGCGACCCTACTGGACACGGTCCAACTTGGGCCTGATCACCAGGCCACCCCGACCATCGCAAGGATAAAAGCCATGCTTACCGCTGCTGCATGTCAGCAGCACCAACAGTCGGGCGATACCCTCATACCGACCAATCGGTCGGCATCCCCAATGGCAGTCTCGTCTACCTCAAAGCGACGCCGAGCGGCCGGCTCTAGTCGGCTGCACACGGAGTCACGCCAAACGTCACTCGGCAACCCAAACAATAACCGGCAACCGTCGGGACAACCGGGATCTCCAAGGCCAACTATGGCGTGATCTTCGGCAGGACACCAATGCTCGGCGCCGCGAACGAGAAGAAGACGAGCAACGCCAACTGGAAGACGAGAACGAGCATTTCGGCCTCCACCACGAGCGGTTTCGCCGCCGTAGTCGGGGTCGGAGTCCTCATGAAGACGAAGGCATACCGGCCTTCACCCAGGAGCTACAACAGGTCGACTGGCCGTCGAGTTTCAAGCCTACAGGCATCGACAAATACGATGGCAAGACCAATCCCGAGTCCTGGCTCACGGTCTACACTCTGGCGATCCGAGCAGCTGGGGGAAATCACAAAGTCATGGCTAACTACCTCCCAGTCGCTCTAGCCGACTCAGCGAGGACATGGCTAACAGGACTTCCCAAGCAATCAATCAGCTCCTGGGGAGAACTCCGGGAACGCTTCATCGCCAACTTCTAGGGAACATACGAGAGGCCATCTTCCGAGCACGACTTATATCAGTTGCATCAAAGGAAGAACGAGTCTCTTCGTGACTTCATCAAGAGGTTCTCTGAGAAGAAAAATTCGATCCCAAACATCAAGGATGAGGTCGTCATCGCCACCTTTCGAAAAGGAGTCAAAGACACCTCGTTCATCGACAAATTCACTCGGAAGCCTCCCAACTCTGTCAAGGCTCTATTCGACATGGCGAACAAATACGCCGACTCAGCCCACGCTGTTGCTGAGGCTCTTGAAGATAAAAAGGCATCCTGACAGAAGAAGCGGGAGGGCACCAACGACGCGGTCCCGACTAAAGCCGGGAATCGCAAACGCAAGTCAGACGGCTTCATTGTGGCAGTCGGTCACAATCGTCTTCGACTTTCAACAACTGAAGATTATCAGGACAACAAGTGACATGCTCGGGGGCTCACAAGCTCAAACGCAAGGATGGCATCCCCACTCCGAAATACCGAACAGCTAAGTCGCTTCCTGATAAATATTTCTTCACTCGGCTTTACCAATGCCGCAGCCGCTTACACCTAATAGGTGCACAAGCTGCACTCTTCTCTGTTTTTGCTCTTAAATGATTGCAAAAGTACTTGAGTAGCATAAACCCTGATCCGTGAAACTTTGCTCCATGAAAGACGAACTCAAGTCACCCAAAATGCGTGTCTGGGAAAGAGCCATGAGCCAACTCCCAACGCTAGGGGGCTATGACTAGTCGGGCAGAGTGCTTAAACGTAAGGGGTCAACTACTTGGGGAAATTAATATCAAAAAGAGGAAAAACTCGTATTTACATATATTGTAAAATACATTTTATTCGGATGATTGTTTCCATCATCAGATGCTACTCATCCGATATCTTTATATTGCAGGCCCAGCTCCGGATACGCGTGATAGGAATTCAGGGCTGCGAGCCTATCTCCTACGCTCGGGGGCTGGACAAGTCTGCCAAAATACACTCGGGATGCTCCATGAGGGCTACTTACCGAGTACTTACGCCAGTCGGGACGTCATCTTCCTCGGCTACGCTCCATGTGAGCTGACAACCGACTTCCGGCACTAGTCGGGGGTCGTATATCACTCGGCTGGGTGAGGTACGCCCCATGAGGGTCACTAGCCGAATCCTATGCTAATGCAAGGTTCGGGTACCTCGCTTGGCCATGACTCTGTTGGGTAGGGTATGCCCCATGAGGGTCGCTAGCCGAATCCTATGCTAATGCAAGGTTCGGGTACCCTGCTCGGCTCTCCTGAAGTCAGAGAAGACTTACATCGTCAAAGCGCATCTGGAGTTCTCATGCACCGCGTCACACCTGAGGAGGGCAAGCAGATCCTGCGACATACCCGCTTGGGCACCTGTGGCAACCAGGCTGCATCCAGAACATAAGTCGAAAAGGCTTGCGAGTAAGGATTTCTCTGGCTGATTGCGGTTATCGACAACAAAAAACTCATCCTGACAGGCGATGGATGATACTTCTATAGAGCTATGCCGGATAGGTCGGCTCAGGCCGGCTTATTTGGTAGCAGCCACCAAGAGATGAGTTCCTACAGTAGCATGCTCCATGTGGGCCGCCCGCAGGCTGAGTTGAAATTATAGCGCTGGTGCTACCAACAGGAACCGATGAGGTAAACAGATATGCTTCATGAGAGCCTTATTGCTAAACATATATGTTTGGGTATCTGTTTTATCCACCAGGTCTCGAGGATATATCCTTACAAGGATCACAAGCTGGTCTTCATTAAAATTGGGGATGCAGGTATCTTTCTTGGGTACACCTGACCACGCCATGGATTTATTTTCATAAAGTGGTACTCGGCCTACATGCGTGGCTATCAGTTGCCATGAGCAACAATATTCCCACTGACATGATGTGGAAGAGTCTAACTTTCGAGTAGTGCACTACTCGGGAGAGACTATAAATTTCTCATTCCCGCTGACATGATGCGGAGGAGTCTAACTTTCGAGTAGTATACTACTCGGGAAAGACTATAAACATTCTTCCAGCTGACGAGCTGAAGAGTCTAACTTCCGAAAGGGACGCCGCTCAGGAAAGACTATAAACACCTTTTCCAGCTGACATGAAGCTGACGAGTCTAATTTTCGAGTAATATATTACTTGGGAAAGACTATAAATAATCATCCCGGCTGACATGATGCCGACGAGTCTAATTTTCGAGTAGTGTACTACTCGGGAAAGACTATAAACACCCCCTTTCCAGCTGACATGACGCTGAAGAGTCCCATATACGAGTAGCATCCTACTCGGCAAGACTATAAACACACATTCCGACTGACATGAAGTCGAAGAGTCCTATATACGAGTAGTTCCCTACTCGGCAAGACTATAAATCTTATTCCGGTTGACATGATACCGAAGAGTCTCATATACCAGTAGTAATCTACTCGGGAAAGACTTCCAGGTTAGAGATCTTTGACTTTATGTTTAATTGTCTTCACAATTAAGCACAAAGTCGGGGGCTACACCTAATAGGTGCGCCTATTCGGCGCACACTATTCCAACATCTACATGGAGCCCTTCATAGCCTCGCTGCCAGCTGACATGAAGCAGGACTCGGGAGAAGCAGCACTCAGACAAAGAGCACTCGGGAGCAATGCACTCGGGAAGACTTCACCGTGGAGGATGAGCACTTGGCATCAGCTGTGACTCAACTATGAAGGTCTCGGGGGCTACTGTGGGTGCCATGGGCCCCGGGTACCTCATGACAAGCGTGTGGGCCACTCGAATAGAGGATGGGCCTAGCCTTGTAATTAGAGATATAGCTAGATTCGGCAGACTTCGCCTTGTATAGAAAGGAATATACAGTCCTAGTCGGGTGCGTTATATCTCTAAGGGGAGATCTCCTAGTCGTAATCCGATGGGGACTCCTACCTTGTAACCTTGTCCCCCAGTATATAAGGGGAGGCAGGGCGCCCCATGAGGGCAGGTGCACACAAGTTCATCAGAACCACCACCGTATATCCTCAAAGGAATACATATAAACTGGACGTAGGGTATTACCTCACATTGAGGGCCTGAACCAGTATAAAATCTCTGTGTGTTCCTTTGCAATCCACCGAGTTTCCATCCGCCGACTAGCCCCATATATTTATTGCCGGTGTAAAACATCGACAGTCCCTTCTGGATCAACTCCCATTAGTTAACTGTAATCTTCTTCTTAACCAAATCTGACACAGAGCCCTACCAAATTTTGGCGTTAACAGGTAGTCAACACGGTGCTGGTGGTCGAGCGATCCGAACAGGGTCATATCCAGAAAGTCCAAAGGCCAATCTACTTTGTCAGCGAAGTCCTTGCCGACTCGAAAACGAGATATCCGCAGGTCCAGAAGCTGCTCTATGGCCTACTCATCACTATCCGGAAGCTGGTGCACTATTTCCAAGCACATCAAGTCACGGTGGTCACATCGCTTCCACTCGGGGATATCCTACATAACCGCGAGGCCACCGGCCGAATCGCTAAATGGGCACTTGAGTTGATGGCATTCGACCTCACCTTTCAGCCAAGGACAGCAATCAAATCACAAGCTCTAGCCGACTTCGTGGCCGAGTGGACGGAAGTTCAAATGCCTACGTCAGCAGCGAAGCTAGAGTACTGGACAATGTACTTCGACGGTTCTCTACGGATCGGCGGCGCCGGGGCTGGCGTCGTACTGACGTCGCCCACCGGCGAAAAACTCAAATACGTGCTACAAATTCACTTCTCAGCTTCCCACAACGTCACCGAGTACGAGGCACTTATCCACAAGCTCCACATCGCTATATCACTCGGCATACATCGACTGGTTGTGCACGGAGATTCTCAACTCGTGGTGAACCAAGTCATGAAGGACTGGACATGTCTCGACGATACCATGGCGGCATACTGTCAGGAGGTCCGCAAACTGAAAAACAAGTTCGACGGGCTGGAGATAACACATGTCCTACGGCAATACAATGACGCTGCAGACGAATTGGCAAATATGGGATCCAAGCGAGAAGCGGTCCCGACAAGGATCTTTGTCGAGCAACTTATGGAGCCATCAGTCAAGAAGAAACCGGCGTCAGAGCAGTCGAGAGGCGAGCCTACCCCGGCAACAGATGAGGTGCTGCACATATTTCAAGACTGGCGGACTCCTATTCTCAAATTCCTCCTGGACAATGAACTCCCAGAAGATCACAGTGAAGCCGAACGAATCAAGCATCGAAGCAAGAGTTTCTTAGTCGTCGGAGAATACATGTACCGAAGAAGTGCATCCGGGGTCCTCATGCACTGCGTCACCACCAAGGAGGGCAAGCAGATCCTGCAGTCGGTCCACTCGGGCGTATGTGGCAACCATGCCGCATCTAGGACGTTAGTCGGAAAGGCTTATCGACAGGGATTTTTCGGGCCAACAGCAGTAACAGATGCAAAAGACATTGTTTGCACATGCGAGGGTTGCCAGTTTTATGCACGACAAACAAATCTCCTAGCGCAAGAACTCCAAACAATCCCAATCTCTTGGCCCTTCGCAGTATGGGGGCTTGACATGGTCGGGCCTTTCAAGAAAGCGCTAGGAGGGTTCACACACTTGTTCGTCGCAGTGGACAAATTCACCAAGTGGATTGAGGCCAAACCCGTTGCAACCATAACAGCGGCACGAGCAAAGGACTTCATCACGAGTATATTATACCGATTCGGGGTCCCCAACCGCATCATCACCGACAACGGAACTCAGTTCATGGGCGGCGTTTTTCAAGATTTCTGTGAAGAATTCGGCATCAAGCTTTGTTATGCATCTCTGGCACATCCGCGGAGCAACGAGCAGGTCGAACGAGCTAATGGTATGGTCTTACAAGGTATCAAGACTAGGATATTCGACCGACTGCAACCATACGCTGGCAGGTGGGTCCAAGAGCTTCCATCTGTTCTCTAGTCTCTCAAAACCACTGTCAGTCGGGCAACAGGGCAATCCCCTTTCTTCCTGGTCTACGGTGCCGAGGCTGTGGTACCAACCGAGTTAGAGTTCGGCTCTCCGCGAGTTCGGGCTTACTCAGAAAACATCTCCAACAATACCCGATTGGTCGAGCTAGATCAGTTGGAAGAAGTGAGGGATATCGCAACAATCCAGTCGGAAAGGTATCTTCAAAGACCCCGTCGCTACCACAATCGCAATGTCCGTGGCCGCGCCTTTTTGGTCGGAGATCTCGTCCTGAGAAAAATACAAATCACCAAAGACAGGCACAAACTATCCCCAATCTAGGAAGGGCCGTTCATTATAGCCGAAGTCACACGGCCAGGCGCCTACCGACTGAAGACTGAAGACGGTGCCCCCACCGGCAACTCATGGAATATAGAACAGCTACGTCCTTTCTATACCTGAGTTTTACAAATTTCATGTGTACATTTTTTCTCTGACTCACTACGCAGCTTGTTCCAACCGAGTAGTGAGTCGGGGGCTGCATGTATTATATGTGCTTTGTCAATAATATACGAGCCTATTTTACTTAAGTTATAAAGTTTTACTACGACTTTCCTATGTCTGCCCGAGTACAGCTTTCTACGGTGAACATTTTTATTAAGTTCCTATCGATCAAACTCGGGGGGGTGTAGGCTATATGGTCGAGTAAAGCTAATGACAACTGAGTAATAGTCTAAAGCTTGGCGGCATTGCACATATATTTACACTTGTCCTTACAAAAATCCAGAATACACCGACTGCATGATGCACTGTTTTTACAGATCTAGGTCTCGGGTGATAATCTCTGCAGTCGGCCTCACTTGGGCTATTAGCTCCAGCGCCTCCTCAGGAGTTGTCTCCTCGGCAAACCCCTCCCCGATGGCTTCAACATTTGCCCTCGGGTAGATGGACTTGGTCATTGCCAGGGTTCGGGCTACGCCGACAATGACATGCTCGTCCAAGTACCTCTTCAGGGTACTCGGTGCATCCTCAAGGCACGCCTCCACTTGGGTGATCGAGCTGCAGCTGGTTCCCACGGGGCAAGGATCCATGACATCAAGGAGCCCTCTCATGGATCCCAGGGGGGCCTCTCGTGACTCCTTGACGACCCTTATCTCCTCTGCGTAAGCCTTAAATTGGGCTTGGGAATTGGCTCTAGCAGCTACTCGGGTTCACCGACAAGTAAACTTGTTAGGTAAAACTGCAGATGGAGTAATTAACGGATTGGTTAAGATCATCGTCAGAAGGGAGACTTACTGTCGTAGTCGGCCTCCCATCTGGCTACGGTCCTCTCCAATTCGGTTTTTTCCTTCTCGAGCTTGGTGTTGGCCTCCTTCAACTCGGCCCTCTCTCGCTCAAGCTCGGTATTGGCTGTTGTCAGCTCGGCCTTGTCCTTTTCAAGTTCGGCCCTGGCTCTCTCGGCCTCCTTCAGCTGTTCTTCTCCCTCCGTTCAGGTCTTCAACTCGGCTTCGAGGGCTGCACGACAGATTAGTCAAGAACTCGACGTTGCAGTCAAGACACAACTGGGCAGTCAGGAAATAACACAGCTGGAGAAATACATTCAGGATTTGGTTAGGAAGAAGTGTCCTGGAGGCTCACCTCTTATCTTCTTGGCTTGGTCCCAATTCTCACTCCTAAGCTTGGTGACGCCCTCCCTCAGCCAAGATTCCCTCTCCTGGCTGCGCCCTTCCACTTCGGCTTTCAAGGCCCGGAGTTGGGGGGCGATTCGGTCCAACACCTCATGCATTTTCTCCGAGCGATCAACAACTTTCTGCTCGGGGAGTAACAAGTCAAAGCAGAATCAAGCGTCAAGAAATACTACCAAAATTCCAGTATGACGGAAACCATACCCGAATCCCCTCGAACACGGCGAGTGTGGCACGAAGCAGGGCTTCACGTTCCCTTTCCGTTGCCACCTCATCGACCTTGTAGGTGTGTGCAGTTCCGTCGGGCGCCGTCCACTAGAACGTCCTCGGGAACTTGCGCAGAGGGGTCTCGATCCTGGGGAGGTTGGGTCTGTCTGAAGGAAGGGACAGTGACGACGACGACGACGATGATCAGGATGGCGACGGACTCCTGGCCCCCAACTCGGCGGCCTTTGTGGCCTCGGGGGCTGGCTCAGGTGCTGCAGCGGCGCCTTCGACACCAGGCGCTGGCTCAGGAGCTGTAGTGACGACTTCGACGACGGGCGCCGGCTCAGGGGCTGGAGCGGCAGCTTCGGTAACCACCCCTTGGTCGGCCGGCATCGGCGGCCCTGTAATCGAGACGGTCTCAGCCTTTGTGACTGGGCCCGCTATCGGCTCAGCAGGCGTGCTCGCTGGCTCTGGATCAGTTGGGATAGGGTCGACAACAGGGGCAGTCGGCGTGACTTCCTTGAGATTGATGTCGACCCGCTTCCTGCATAACAAGTCAAGCATCAAGGCGCTACAACGCTGAACATGATTTTCAGAAGACCCAGAATAGCCTACCTCTTGGAGAACTTGAGCTTCTGTCCGGGAAATCCAGAGGCTGGCACTGGAGGGCTGCTGGTGGTCGGGCCTGAAGGCGCGGCCATCGGTGGCAGCATTTCTGTCCTGGTCGGCCCCGTTCGCGGTGTGGCTGGCTAGGATGCTCGGGTGCTCGGCCGCACTGCGGTCAACCTTGTACTCGGCCGCACTTGGGTTGGGCTCGATGTTGTTGAGCTTGACCGTGCCGGTCCTGGTCTAGGACTCGATGGCTTGGGTGCTGCGTCGGCAGGGTCCCTTATCTTTAAACCCCTGGTGGCGGCACTCGGCCTCACAACCTTCCCCTTGCCCCGGTCTACAATTGGTTTCTTCCCAGCTCTCTCGGAGTCGGGCTGGGCGGAGAACTCGAGCCTCTTCACCTCTCTTCGATTTTGTGGCCGATAGAGGACGGGATCATCATCAAACTCCTCACACCACTGCAAATGATTCAACAGTTTTACAACATCCCACTATGCAAGGCAATTATGGATACATGTCTACAAGCATTCATCACAGAAGAAGAGCACAGAGCTACCTCGGACGAGGCGTTTCGGTTATAAAGCCGCAATGGGCGCTCTTTGTCTCGTCTCAGTCACCCCATGGAGAAATAACCGAACAATGTTTCGGTCACTTTTTTTGCTCGTCGCCACCTCTTTGCTCTCTCGTCGGGTCATTTGCCCTTGGTAATCCAACAGAAAAAACGCCTCCTCACAAAATTCAACGGTTGGATGCACCGGGTCAGGAAGCGCTTAGCGACCAGGGGCCAGTCAGGCCGGCTGACTTGAATTTCTCCAACTTTGCCAGCAGCTGATGTACTTGGCCCATCTCTTTGAAGGTTGGATCTGACGACCAACTGGGCAAGACCGCCGGGGGCTTTCCGGTGAATGGAGGCAGGGAGGGTTCCAGATTAGAACAGTAGAACCACTCCTTATGCCAACCTTTCAGAGAGCATTTCAAAGGAAGATCGATATATATTTTCTTCATCTCACTCCTCAACTGAAGACCAGCCCCTCCAATCACCTAGACCCTATTCTTGGAGGGTTGGGGCTTAATGTGGAACAAGTGCCTGAAGAAATTAAAGTGGGGCTCTACACCCAGATAGCACTCGCAAAGAGTCACAAAGATAGAGATTTGTAGGATTGAGTTGGGATTCAGATTCACCAACTCCAATCCGTCGAAACTAAGAAGACAGTGGAGGAATGCAGAGGAACAAAGAAGAAACAAACACCCGGTCAAAGAAAGAGGCAAAAACGACAGTTTTCACCGGCTTGGGGATTTGAACAAACACTCACCTCAGCCTGCGCCAGCGGATTATATCGCGCTTTGTAGCCGCACGACTCTCCAGCTTCTCCAGCTTCGACCGGCCGCAATCCGAGGTCGGCCACCCCTCATTGAGGGGACAGGAAATTTGGGGGAAATGTGGTCGGGAGCTTGGAATAGACAAGGAAGGCGGAATTTCGAGCTTTGTTGGAAGGAGAAAAACAAATGGCGAACCCTAGCGGAGCAAGAGGCAAAATTTCGGCGCAGAGCTGGAAGATGAAACGATTGGTTCGCTTGGGGAAGATAGAGGAATCTTTTCTCTCTCCTCCAGTCCTTTATAGAGCCTGTGCCGACTAATGGGCTTGGGCCTACACAGTCGTACTGGCCATCAAGATATTAGTTTCTTACAGTAGCACGTTCAATATGGGCCGTACGCTGGTTGTGTTAAAATCACAGTACAGGTACTACTAACAGGAAACCGAATGAGGGTAAACGGATATACTTCATGAAGGCCCCTAATTGCTAAACAATATGTTTGGGTATTGTCTTATCCACTAGGTATTGAGGATTATATCCTTATAAGGATCACGAGCTAGACTTCATTAAATTAGGCATGCAAGGTATCTTCTCGAGTACATCTGACCACGCAAATGGATTTATTTTCATAAAGTGGTACTCGGCCTACATGCTTGGCCAACAGTTGCCATGAGCGACATTATTCCAGCCGACATGACGCTAAAGAGTCTAACTTTCGAGTAGTGTACTACTCGGGAAAGACTATAAATATTTTTTTCAGTTGACATGATGCTAAGGAGTCTAACTTCCGAGTGGGACGCCACTCGGGAACGACTATAAACCCCCCTTTTCCGGTTGACATGAAGCTGAAGAGTCTTATATATGAGTAACATGCTACTCAGCAAGACTATAAATCATATTCCGGTTGACATGATACCGAAGAGTCTCATATACCAGTAGTATAATATTCAGAAAAGACTATAAGGTTAAAGATCTTTGACTTTATGTTTAATTGTCTTCACAATTAAGCACAAAGTCGGGGGCTACACCTAATAGGTGCGCCTATTCGGCTCACACTATTCATACATCTACATAAAGCCCTTCGTAGCCTCGCTGCCATCTGACATGAAGTAGGACTCGAGAAGAAGACATACTCGGACAAAGAGTACTCAGGAAGCGATGCACTCGAGTAGTCTTCATCGTGGAGGATGTGCACTCGGCATTAGCTGTGACTCAACTATGAAGGTCTTAGGGGCTACTGTAGAGGCCATGGGCCCCAAGTACCTCATCACAAGCATATGGGCCACTCGGATAGAGGATGCGTCGAGTCTTGTAGTTAGAGATATAATAGCACCCGGTAGATTTTGCCTTGTACAGAAAGGAATATACAATCTTAGCCGGGTAAGATGTATCTCTAAGAAGGAAATCCCTTGGCCATATCCGGCTGGGATTCCTACCTAGTACCCCTGTCCCCCAGTATATAAGGGGAGGCAGGGCGCCCCCTGAGGGCAGAAGATCATTGATCGACACAAATCCTCAAAGAAATACCACCACAACTGGACGTAGGGTATTACCTCACCTCGAGGGCCTGAACCAGTATAAAATCTCCTTGGGTTCCTTTGCAATCCACCGAGTTTCCCCTTGCCGAGTAGCCCTATAGTTATATTGCCGGTGTAAAACATCAACATAGTCAGCACAATGCTGGTAGTCGAGAGATCTGAGCTAAGTCATATACAGAAAATTCAACGACCAATCTACTTCATCAGCGAGGTCCTAGCCGACTCCAAGATGAGGTATCCTCAAGTCCAGAAGCTGTTATATGGCCTACTCATCACTGTTCGGAAGTTGGTGCACTATTTTCAGTCGCATCAAGTCACCATTGTCACGTCTTATCCACTCTGCAACGTCCTACACAACCGTGAGGCCACCGGCCAAATTTCGATAAATGGGGCACTCGAGCTAATGGCGTTTGACATCATTTTTCAACCACAGACAGCAATCAAATCTCAAGCTCTAGCCGACTTTGTGGCCGAGTGGATAGAAGTTCAGACGACTACAAACACGGATAAGCTAGAGCGCTGGACGATGTACTTCGACGGTTCTTTACGGATCGGCGACACGGGGGCTGGCGTTGTATTGACGTCACCCACCGGCGAAAAGCTCAAGTACGTCCTCCAGATTCACTTTCCAGCTTCCCACAATGTCACTGAGTACGAGGCACTTATCCACGAGCTCCGTATTGCCATATCACTCGGCATCCGACGACTAGTTGTGGGCGGGGATTCTCAACTCGTGGTCAATCAAGTCATGAAAGACTAGACATGTCTCGACGATAACATGGCGGCATATTGTCAGGAGGTTAGAAAACTAGAAAACAAGTTCGACGGGCTGGAGATAACTCATGTATTACTACAATACAATGATACTACAGACGAATTGGCCAACATGGGATCTAAACGAGAAGTGGTCCCGACTGGGATTTTTGTTGAACAATTACTAGAGCCATCAGTCAAGAAGAAACCAGTACTTGCATAGTCGGGGGCTGAACCTACCCCGGCAACAAATGAAGTACTAATCTCCTCTCAAGATTGGCGAACTCCAGTTCTCAAATTCCTCTTGGAAGACAAACTCCCAGAAGAACGCAGTGAAGCTGAACGAATCAAGCATCGAAGCAAATGTTTCATTGTAGTCGTACAAAACCTGTACCACAAAAGCGCATCCGGGGTCCTTATGGGCTGCGTCACACCAGAGGAGGGCAAGCACATTCTACAATCAATCCACTCGGGTATCTGTGGCAACCATGCCACAGCTACGACGTTAGTCGGAAAGGCTTACAAGCAGGGTTTTTTCTGGCCGACCGCAGTAACAGACGCTAAAGATATAGTTCGCACATGCGAGAGATGCCAATTCTATGCAAGACCAATAAATCTTCTAGCTCAAGAACTTCAAACAATTCCAATCTCTTGGCCCTTTGCAGTTTGGGGGGCTTGACATGGTCGGGCTGCTCAAAAAAGCACTAGGAGGGTTCACACACTTGTTCGTCACGGTAGATAAATTCACAAAGTGGATTGAGACAAAACCCGTTGCTACCATAACAGCGGCACGAGCAAAAGACTTCATCATGACTATTTTATACAAATTTGGGGTTTCTAACCGCATCATCAGGAACAACGGTACTCAGTTCACGAGCGGTGTATTTCAAGATATCTGTGACAATTTTGACATCAAGATCTATTATGCTTCTGTGGCACACCCACGAAGCAATGGGCAGGTTGAGCGTGCCAATGGCATGGCCTTACATGGTATCAAGGCTAGGGTGTTCGATCAACTACAACCATATGCAGGGCAGTGGGTACAAGAACTCTCATCCGTTCTCTAGTCTCTAAGAACCACGGTTAGTCGGGCAACAGGGCAATCCCCTTCCTTCCTAGTCTATGGTGTTGAGGCTATGTTACCAATCGAATTGGAGTTTGGTTCTCCGCGAGTTCGGGCCCACTCAGAAGATAACTCAAACAAAACCCGATTGGTCGAACTCGATCAGTTGGAAGAAGCGAGGGATATCGCAACTATCCAGTCGGCAAGGTATCTTCAAGGCTTACATCGTTATCACAGTCAAAATGTCCGTGGCCGCGCCTTTTTGGTGGGAGATCTCGTTTTGAGAAAAATACAAACCACCAAAGACAGGCATAAACTATCCCCCCTATGGGAAGGGCCGTTCATTATCGCTGAGATAACACGTTCGGGTGCCTACCGTCTAAAGAATGAAGACGGTGCCCTCATCAGCAACTCATGGAATATAAAACAGCGACGTCCTTTCTATACCTGAGTTTTGTATTCCCTATATATATGTACAAAATCTTTTCTCTGACTTACTACATCGCTTGTTTCAACCGAGTAGTGAGTCGGGGGCTGCATGTATTTATATGCTTGTTAATAAAATACGAGCTTTTTTATTTTAGTTGAGAAGTTTTACAATGATTATGCTATGTTTGCCCGAGTATAGCTTTTAGAAGTGAACGCTTTTTCTTAAGTTCCTATCAATCTACTCGGCGCAGACTACATAGTTAGGTGATGCTAATGACAATTAAGAATAAACAAGTACTCGGCAATATTTTACAAGATATATACATGCTTTCACAAAAAGTTATATATGCACCAACTGCATAATCGCTTGTTTTCTACATACCCAGGTCTCTTGTGATCGCTCTGCAGTCTGGCCTCGCTAGCTGAATCAACTCCGGTGCTTCTTCGGGTATTGTCTCTTTGGCAAAACCCTCACCAATGGCCTCGATATCTACCCTAGGGTAGATCGATTTGGTCATAGCGAGGGTTTGGGCAACACCGACAGTGACACGCTCATCCGAGTACTTTTTCAAGATGCTTGGGGCTTCGCTAAGACGTGCTTGCACTTGGGAGACTGTACTAGAGCTAGTCCCAGCATGGTGAGGCTCCATAATGTCAAGGAGCCCTTTCACGGATTCGACAAGAATTTCTCGTGACTCCTTGACAACCTTGATCTCCTCTACAAAGGCACTGAATTGGGTCTGGGCATTGGCTTTCGAAACTGTTCAAATTCATCAACAAGTATACTTAGCCAAACAATGCAGTCAGAGTAACAAGAAGACTGGTTAAGGTTATTGTTAGGGAGGAGGCTTACTTGCATAGTCGGCCTCCACTTTGGCTTTGGCTTTCTCCAGTTCGGCTTTAGCCTTTTCAGCTTCCTTCAGCTTAATCTCTTGTTGTTTCCTCTCCTCTGCTTGGGTTTTTCAACACGGCTTCGAGGGCTGCAAATCAGAATTGTCAAGAACTCGAGATTGTAGTCAGAACTCAACAAGTCGCTCATTTGTGACTCTGACATCCTCCTCAAGGCCATCCGTATGAAGATTCATTTCACACGTGAAATGTTGTATGATTCCCCTCATACGAGGAGTATGAGGTGTATCCTGATCTGTAAACTCTCCAGAACCTGCCAGTGTTAGAAAAAAAACACAAGAATATGGCCCTAACAAGAACTAGGGTATGGTGGTTCAAAAGTCGCTCGCACTCAAACCTTCTATCAAATTCTTACCAATTCTTACCAAGCACACAGGGGCGATTGGCAACCAGTGATGACAATATATCTGTGAAGATTGGATGGAGCGATTGTCAGGTGAAGCTCAGCTTGTACAGTGTAGAAAAGGTGTAGCTGGGAAGGCTCAAGTTTGGTAGCAAGGAGTAGCAATAATCAATTCAGAAAATGCAAGCTGAAAAATCATTCAACGCCGGTTAATGCTGGTCCTAGGCTAGACCGTACTAGAGACGCGAGCCTAGAACACAAACAAGTACACCGCACAGAAGAAAACTAGAAGATGCTACACACGGAGTTCAGGGGCTCAAAAAAGGATGCCATCTGCACGGGGAACCTTAGAATCACTTGTAAAAGGTTCTTGTCAATTTTGAGCAAATTCTGAGAAACTTGATTTTTCCTCGGTTTGTGGGCCCGTTTTGAGGGCCTAAATGACTTTTTTTGGGGTCGAAGTTGCCGCGTGTGTGCCTGGAGGCTTACGCGGATCTAAAATCTCCAGATTTCCCGGCTAGTCCATTCCAGGTCGTCTTTGGCGGCCTGGAGTTGGCTCAGTTGAAGATGGGGGGCGAGCTGGGTCAAGACCTTGTTCACTTTTTCTGAGCAGTCGACGATCTTCTGCTTAGAGCAAAACAGAGTCAAAATGGCGGAGTACCAGATTAAGGAGAACCGTCAAGAACTCAACATAGCAAGATTTGCTACACACCTGAACTCCCCTGGACGCGGCGATTGCAGCATGAAGAAGAACTTCACGCTCCCTTGCCGCGGCTTGTTCATCATGCTTGTAGCTCTCCACGACTCCCTCAGGGGATACCCAATGGAACGTTCTTGGGAAGTCACGAGGAGGGGCTTCGAGTCGGGGGGTGTCCACTTCATCTGAAGACAATGACGATATAAGTGGCGATGGGGTCCTAGCCCTAGACTCAGTGGCTACTGGGACTTTAGCGATTTGCTCAGGGGCTGGAGCAACAGCTTCAGCACTCCCCCCTTGGTCAGCCGGCACTATTGGTCCTGCTATCAGGACTGCTTCAACCTCAACAGCTAGGGCAATCTCTGGCTCGGTAGACAAACTTGTTGGCGCTGGCTCGGCTGGGGACGGCACGGTAACAGGAGCAGCTGGCATGGTCCCCTTGGGATCAATGTTGACTCGCTTCCTGCACAATAAGTCAAGTATCAAGATACTCTCACATCGTTCAAGACTCTTGGAAGATTGAAGATCGCTTACCTCTTGGAAATCTTGAACCTCCACGAGGGAGCTCCAGAAAATGTTGGCGGTAGAGAGCTGCTGGCTATTGGGCCAGTCGGCGCAACAGTCGACGGTGGTGCTTTACCTCCAGTCGGCCCTGTTTCTGGCGCAGCCGACTGGGACGTCAAGCTACTTGGCAGCGCCGTCGTTGGGCTCGGTGTTGCTAATCTTGTAATAGGCGGCGTCGGCCTTGAGCTCGATGTTGCTGGCTTTGGACTCGGAGGAGAAGGCCTCGGGCTTGGCGGCCTGGGGGCTAGACTGGCGGGGTCTTTAATCCTTAGACTCCCCGGTGCTGCTCTCGGCTTGCTTGTCCTCTTCTTGCTCGGTACTGTCGATGTTTTACACCGGCAATAAATATATGGGGTTACTCGGTGGATGGAAACTTGATGGATTGCAAAAGAACACACAGAGATTTTATACTGGTTCAGGCCCTCGATGTGAGGTAATACCCTACGTCCAGTTGTGGTGTTATTCCTTTGAGGATTTGCGGTGGTGATTCTGGTGAACCAACTCAACCTGCCCTCAAGGGGCGCCCTGCCTCCCCTTATATACTGGGGGACAGGGTTACAAGGTAGGAGTCCCAACCGGATTACGGCCAAGGGATCTCCTCTTTGAGATATAACGCACCCAACTAGGACTGTGTTTTCCTTATCGTACAAGGCAAAGTCTGCTAGGGATTACTATATCTCTAATTACAAGGCCAGGCCCATCCTCTATCTGAGTGGCCCATATGCTTGTCATGAGGTACTCGGGGCCCATGGCACCCACAGTAGCCCCTGAGACCTTCATAGTTGAGTCACAGCTGATGCTGAGTGCTCATCCTCCACGGTGAAGTCTTCCCGAGTACTCTTTGTCCGAGTGCTTCTTCTCCCGAGTCCTGCTTCATGTCAGCTGGCAGCGAGGCTATGAAGGGCTCCATGTAGAAGTATGAATAGTGTGCGCCGAATAGGCGCACCTATTAGGTGTAGCCCCCGACTTTGTGCTTAATTGTGAAGACAATTAAACATAAAGTCAAAGATCTTTAACCTGGAAGTCTTTCCCGAGTAGATTACTACTAGAATATGAGACTCTTCGGTATCATGTCAACCGGAATATGATTTATAGTCTTACCGAGCAGGGAACTACTCGTATATAGGATTCTTCGACTTCATGTCAGTTGGAATGGGTATTTATAGTCTTGCCGAGTAGGATACTACTCGTATATGAGACTCTTCAACGTCATGTCAGCTGGAAAGAGGGGTTTATAGTCTTTCCCGAGTGGCGTCCCACCCAGAAGTTAGACTCCTCCACATCATGTCAGCGGGAATGAGAAATTTATAGTCTCTCCCGAGTAGTGCACTACTCGAAAGTTAGACTCCTCCGCATCATGTCAGTGGGAATAATGTTGCTCATGGCAACTAATGGCCACGCATGTAGGCCGAGTACCACTTTATGAAAATAAATCCACAACGTGGTCAGGTGTACCCGAGAAAGATACCTGCATCCTCAATTTTAATGAAGACCAGCTTGTGATCCTTGTAAGGATATATCCTCGAGACCTGGTGGATAAAACAGATACCCAAACATATATGTTTAGCAATAAGGCTCTCATGAAGCATATCTGTTTACCTCATCGGCTCCTGTTGGTAGCACCAGCGCTATAATTTCAACTCAGCCTGTAGGCGGCCCACATGGAGCATGCTACTGTAGGAACTCATATCTTGGTGGCTGCTACCAAATAAGCCGGCCTGAGCCGACCTACCCAGCATAGCTCTATAGAAGTATCATCCATCGCATGTCAGGATGAGTTTTTTGGTGTCGGTAACCGCAATCAGCCAGAGAAATCCTTATTTCCAAGCCTTTCCGACTTACGTTCTAGATGCAACCTGGTTGCCACATAAGCCTGAGTAGGTATATTGCAGGATCTGCTTGCCCTCCTCAGATATGACGCGGTGCATGAGAACCCCAGATGTGCTTTGACGATATAAGTCTTCTCTGACTTCAGGAGAGCCGAGCAGGGTACCCAAACCTTGCATTAGCATAGGATTCGGCTAGCGACCCTCATGGGGCATACCCTACACAATAGAGTTATAGCCAAGCTAGGTACCCGAACCTTGCATTAGCATAGGATTCGGCTGGCGACCCTCATGGGGCGTACCTAACCTGACAGAGTTGTGACCAAATAAGGTACCTGATCCTAGCATTAGCGTAGGATTCAGCTGGCGACCCTCATGGGGCATACCTCACCCAGTCGAGTAGTATACGACCCCCAACTAGTGCCGGAGGTCGCTTGTTAGCTCACATGGAGCGTAGCCGGGGAAGATGTCGTCCCGACTGGCGCAAGTACTTGGTCAGTAGCCCTCGTGGAGCATCCCGAGTGTATTTTGGCAGACTTGTCCAGCCCCTGAGCATAGGAGATAGGCTCACAGCCCTGAGTTCCTGTCACGCGTATCCGGAGCTAGCCCTGCACTATAAAGATACCGGATGAGTAGCATCTGATGATGAAAACAATCACCCGAATAAAATGTATTTTACAATATATGTAAATACGTGTTCTTCCTCTTACTGATATTAATTTCTCCGAGTAGTTGACCCCTTACGTTTAAGCACTCTGCCCGACTAATCATAGCCCCCTAGTGTCGGGAGTTGGCTCATGGCTCTTTCCCAGACACGCGTTTTGGGTGACTTGAGTTCGTCTTTCATGGAGCAAAGTTTCATGGATCAGGATTTATGCTACTCGAATACTTTTGCAATCATTTAAGAGAAAAAACAGAAAAAAAAAGTACAGCTTGTACACCTATTAGGTGTAAGCGGCTGCAGCATTGGCGAGGCCGAGCGAAGAAATATTTATCAAGAAGCGACTTAGCTGTTCGGTATTTCGGAGTGGGGATGCCATCCTTGCGTTTGAGCTTGTGAGCCCCCGAGCATGTCACTTGTTGTTCTAATAATCTTCAGTTGTTGAAAGTCAAAGACGATTGTGACCGACTGCCACAATGAAGCCGTCTGACTTGCATTTGCGATTCCCGGCTTTAGTCGGGACCGCGTCGTTGGTGCCCTCCCGCTTCTTCTGTCAGGGTGCATTCTTGTCATCTAGGGCTTGAGCAACAGCGTCGGTTGAGTCGACGTACTTGTTCGCCATGTCAAATAAAGCCTTGATAGAGTTGGGAGGCTTCCGAGTGAATTTGTCGATGAACGAGGTGTCTTTGACTCCTTTTCGAAAGGCGGTGATGACGACCTCGTCCTTGATCTTCGGGATTGAATTTTTCTTCTCAGAGAACCTCTTGATGAAGTCACGAAGAGACTCGTTCTTCCTTTGATGCAACTGATACAGGTCATGCTCGGAAGATGGCCTCTCATATGTTCCCTGAAAGTTGGAGATGAGGCGTTCCCGGAGTTCTCCCCAGGAGCCGATTGATTGCTTGGGAAGTCCTATTAGCCATGTCCTCGCTGAGTCGGCTAAAGCGACTGGGAGGTAGTTAGCCATGATTTTGTGATTTTCTCCGGCTGCTCGAATCGCCAGAGTGTAGACTGTGAGCCAGGACTCGAGGTCGGTCCTGCCGTCGTATTTTTCGATGCCTGTAGGCTTGAAACCTGACGGCCAGTCGACCTGTTGTAGCTCCTGGGTGAAGGCCGGTATGCCTTCATCGTCATGAGGGCTCCGACTCTGAATACGGCGGCGAAACGCTCGTTCTCATCTTCCAGTTGGCGTTGCTCGTCTTCCTCTCATTCGCGGTACCAAGTGCTGATGTTTTGCTGAAGGTCACGCCGTGGTTGGCCTCGGAGCCGCCAGTCATCATTGGGGTTGCCGACTGATGTTTGGTGTGACTCCGTGTGCTGCCGACTAGAACCGGCCGCTCGGTGTCGCTTTGAGGTGGACGAGACTACCGTTAGGGATGCCAACCGGTTGGTTGGTATGAGGGTATCACCCGACTGTTGGTACTGCTGACATGCAGCAGCGGTAAGCATGGCTTTTATCCTTGCGATCGTCGGGGTGGCCTGGTGATCAGGCCCGAGCTGGAGTGTATCCAGTAGAGTTGTAGCGGCCACGATGTTCTGTTGGGGAGTAACGAAGACGTCGTGGTCGCCGACTAGGGTTTGGAGGATTTGTTGCTGAGCGGTTCGCCTAGCCCTGCGTAGATCATCGTTGTGGGCGTGCAGGCATATTGCTTCATCCTCCCATTGTTCTCGTAGTCGGCAGGCCTCCTCCTCTTGTTGCTCATGTAGTCGACGTGATTCCTGAGTAGGAGTGGGGCCTTTGGATGCCATGAAGATTTCTCGTGGCGGGGAGAAGCTTGCCGAACTGCTGTCTAACTTAGAGTCGGAATCCGACTGAGAGTCGTAGTCGGAATAATTGATGGGGGTGATTATAACTCCAACCTCCCTAGATCCGATCTCGAGCGGCTCTGGGCCGTATCCGAGTCGAATTCTAGGGGATCGGGTTTGCCGCGTCGGATGTTGTCTGAAGATATCCGCGGCGTTGCCGAGTCTGTACGGGAGATTGACGATCTCTTCCCTTCTTAGCTCGATCTTGGCCGGCTCAAGGCCGAGTCTAAGTCGAACATTGAAGGAAAGAGTTGTCCCGAGACTCGGACAAGGTGAAGATTGCCACAGCAAGTCGACGAGGGTTACTGCAGCATCGTGTGGGCCAACTGGCGCGGAGTCGGCCGGTTCCCTGGCAGATCAGATCGAGTCCGAGTCGGCCAAGGTGAGATTGCCGATTTGGTCGGGGACGAAGTTGAGGCTTCCGAATGAAATTGTATCTCCGGGGGAGAGTTTGCCGCTGTCGACTCCGGTTGCTGGATCCATCGAGCTTGTAGATGTAGATCACACCGAAACCCCTACCTGGCGCGCCAACTGTCGATGTTTTACACCGGAAATAAATATATGGGGCAACTCGGCGGATGGAAACTTGATGGATTGCAAAGGAACACACAGAGATTTTATACTGGTTCAGGCCCTCGATGTGAGGTAATACCCTACGTTCAGTTGTGGTGTTATTCCTTTGAGGATTTGCGGTGGTGATTCTGGTGAACCAACTCAACCTGCCCTCAGGGGGCGCCCTGCCTCCCCTTATATACTGGGGGACAGGGTTACAAGGTAGGAGTCCCAGCCGGATTACGGCCAAGGAATCTCCTCTTAGAGATATAACGCACCCAACTAGGACTGTGTTTTTCTTATCGTACAAGGCAAAGTCTGCTAGGGATTACTATATCTCTAATTACAAGGCCAGGCCCATCCTCTATCCGAGTGGCCCATATGCTTGTCATGAGGTACCCGGGGCCCATGGCACCCACAAAACCTAAACTCAATAAAATTCAAATCTAGCAAGGCAGGCGGTGGCTCCTAAATAGGGAGACGACCGGGGGGCATCCCACGTGTACGCCCTAGGGTTACAAGGCCCATGGGCCCAAGTGGGGATGGCGCAGCACCCTTTTGACTCGGACTCAGGAACCAATGTGGATTGTTTTGATGATTGCGGCTGGCTCGAATGGAATTTGAAGATGAGGTTGGATCCGTTGGAAAGTAGAATTCATAAGCTTTCCATGAAGTACAAGAACGTCCCAAACAGAGTCCGTATGAGGAAGTTATGCCCGCTTAAACTTGGTACCATCGCAGTAGTTAGAATTTGATTCCAGAACGAGTCCAACTCGAATTCTTGCTTGACTTGGTCCCTTTTCTTCGTCCTTTCCCAGATTCCTAATCACAATTAAATCATTTGCATTAGGTAGCGGACTATTCTCAGTAATATATGAACCTAGGAATGAATTCACTTGGTAATTAAGTTGACGAGCACGAGCTCGAGTAAGTGGTCCTTGTTGTGGATGAGTTGTATCCATGGAAGGGATGTCCTCATCATACATCATACATTGAAGGATGATTCTAGACAAATCTCCCTAGATATTCATCACCAATGAATAGCAAGACCAAGTCAGCTTTTCAAGAGTACCTGTGGCCAAGGCCTTTTCTGGCTATAAGCTGCAGTGGCGCGCTCGGCGTCTTCAGTTTCCACAACCCCGTTAACAAAAAAGCCGAGAAAGGTGTTGGTCATCTTGTTCGCATCAGTCAAATCCGGATATTCTCAGCTGGGATCATTCTTGCCCTAGTAATCACAACCAAAATGGCTTCTCAGCTTCAGTGGCCTGGTGCGGCGATTCAGGAAATAACTCGCTACCCAGGGACCAGTTTATCCCAAGCCCTTCAGTTGATCGATCTTCTCTATCAATTGGTATACCTGGCACATCTCTTCATAATTTGGCATGGAAGACTAGTTGGGCAGGACCACCAGAGGAGAGCCAGTGAAAGGGGGCAGAGAAGGTTCGAGATCGGAACAATAGAACCATTCTCTATACCAGCCCTTGAGGGAGGTTTTCAAAGGAACAGAGAGATAGATCTTTTTCATTTCGTTCCTGAGTTGGAGACTGGCTCCCCCAATCACTTGGACTTTATTTTTGGATGGCTGGGGCTTAATATGGAATAAATACCAGAAAAGATTGAAATGGGGCTTAACCCCCAGAAAACATTTGCACAATGTGGCGAAGATGGAGATTTACAGAATGGAGTTGGGGTTCAGATTCACTAACTCCAGTTGGTAGAAGGATAGAAGTTGGCGGAAGAAATCCGAAGAGAGAAGGGCGAGACCGCGGTGGAAAAAAGAGGTGAAGGTGACAGTCTCACCAGATCGGGGCGCCAGAATAGATTCCCCTTCGGCAATGCGCTAATAGATGACTTCTCACTGCTACAGCATCAGTTGCTTCTCTAGATACTTCAGCTTTGTCAAGCTGCAGTCCGAGGCTGGCCAAGCCTCTGCAAACAACTCAATGATCTCGAGCGAAGCTCTCGGCATTGTTGGGAGTGAGAAAATTTGGGGGAAATGTTTTGGAAGGCTTGGGATGGATGCGGCGGAGTAGAATCACTCGAGTTTTGCGTGGGAGACGCCGGCTATGACAAACCCTAGCAAGACACAGTGAAAAGTTTCAGCGCGGAAACTGGAAGGCGAAACAATTGGTGGATTAGAGAAGATGAGGGAATCTTTTCTCTCTCTCTCCCCGCTTTTATAGAGCCTATATTGATAAGTGGGCTTAGGCTGGCTAATTCGGTACTGGGCCACAAGATATGAATTTCTAAATAGCATACTTTGTAGAGCCAACTGCTGGCTGTGTTAAAATCACATTATAGATGCTATTCACAGAAACCGATTAAATAATTAGATGTGCTTCATGAAAGCCTAATTGCTGGACATATGTGTTCAGATATTTGCATTATTTACTAGGTATTGAGAATACATCCTTATAAGGATCGACAACTGGTCTCCATTAAAATTGGAGATGCATGTATTTCTCAAGTACACCTGACCACACATTGGGTTAAAATCCAAAATGTGGTACTCAGCTTACATGCTTAGCCACCAATTGCCATGAGCAAAAATTATTCCAACTGACATGATGCTAAAGAGTCTACATGCCAAGTAGTATATTACTCGGGAAAGACTACAAGGTTAAAGATCTTTAACTTTATATTTAATTATTTCACAATTAAGCACAAAGTTAGGAGCTGCACCTAATAGCTGCGCCTATTCAGCGCACGCTATTCATAGTTTTCTATGAAGCCCTTCATAGCCTCGTTGCCAACTGACATGAAGCAGGACTCGAGAGAAGAAGCACTTGGACAAAGAGTACTCGGGAGCAATGCACTCGGGAATTACTTACCATGGAGGATGAGCACTCGGCATCAGCTGTGACTTAACTATGAAGGTCTCAGAGGCTGCTGTCGGTGCCATAGGCCCCAGGTACCTCGTGAGAAGCATTTGGGCCACTCGGACAGAGGATGGGCCTAACCTTGTAATTAGGGATACAATAGGACTCGGCATACATAACCCTATACGATAGGAAAAAGATATAGTCCTAGTCAGGCACATTGTATTCCTAAAAGGAAATCTCTTGGTCGGAGTCCGACTGGGATTCCTACTCTGTAACTCTGTCCCTCGATATATAAGGGGAGGCAGGGTGCCCCCTGAGGGCAGGATGACCAAAATCACCAAGATCAGAATCATACAACCTCAAAGGCAATACACCATAACTGGACGTAGGGTATTACCTCATCTCGAGAGCCTGAACCAGTATAAATCGTTCGTGTTCCTTTGCAGTCCATCAAGTTTAGGCCTCACGAGTAGCCCCATATATTTATTGCCGATACAAAACATCGACACCATTGTTCCCTCCCGCACGCACTACACATGCTTGATGAAATGGCGCTGAGAAAACAAAAATCTCCCGAGCCTAGAGCTATGTCCGACCATGGCTCTCCGCCGCCCCAACCGCCTCGGCCGCTGCACTGCCTCCACCGCCCGACCGCCTCAACCTCGCGCCGCACGTTGCCACGCCATGCCTGCCCATCGTGCCTCGCGCTGCCGGGAAAGCCGCGCCACTGCCATGGCTGAGCTCAAAGCTCGTGCCACCGCCTCTCTAGCCCGTCGTCTAGCGCCGCTCTTCCCCTATAAAACCCGGCCGAGCCCCTTCCCATTCCCCTACCGCCGCCGCGTCCTCCCTGCGTCGCCGCGCTCGGCCTGAGCCCGAGCCGAGCTCGACACCGCTGCCGCCGCCGCCGTAATTTCCTCCCTCTTTTCCCCTCTGGTGAGCACCCCATCTCCTCCCTTTCTCCTCTCTTCTCCTCAGCACCACCCGAGCCCAAAACCCCACTGCCGAGTCCCGCCGCCGGTGACCTCTCTTCGCCACCGCCCCCATCCATCTCTCCTCGCCGCCTCGGGATGCCACCGCCAGCCACCTATGGCGACCCGGGACCTAATCCGAGCCGGCCATCACACTCCCCGTCGCCCCTGTTCCCCATTTCCATGCTCCACCGCCACTGGCTCGCCGTCACTCGCCAGCATGGCCTCGGCCGCCGTATGCCGTCAATCTTCCTCTCTTTATCTCTTGCTCTCTCTCTCTCTCTCTCTCTCTCTCTCTCTCTCTCTCTCCCGATCTCCCTCTGCCATGCGGACCCGCTAGCCAGAGCCGCCGACAGGTGGTCCCTCCCCTCG
Source organism: Oryza meyeriana var. granulata (assembly GCA_003991445.1). Classification (NCBI taxonomy): domain Eukaryota; kingdom Viridiplantae; phylum Streptophyta; class Magnoliopsida; order Poales; family Poaceae; genus Oryza; species Oryza meyeriana. The sequence goes on from RYFJ01003616.1 coordinate 58,981, forward strand.
CATCTCTCTGACATGCGGCCCCCACACCCATAAACCCCCTCAGGCCACTAACAAGTGGGCTCGACCTAATTAAAACTTTAATTAACCCTCTTTTTTTAATGTGTGATTGACATATGGGCCCTACCCCCCGTAATCCCCTTCTCACACTTACATGTGGGCCCATGTCATCCTCTCTCCTCTGTACCAATGACACATGGGCCCCACTCCATGACATGTGGGACCCCTCTGACATGTGGACCCCACATGTCATCCCCTCTCTCTCATTTTCTCTGACAGGTGGTCCCCACTCTTTTCCTCTTTCTCTCTGACGTGTGGCCCCCTCTCTCAGCCTTCTCTCACACTGACACTGGGACCCACTTGTCAGAATATTCTATAGGATATCTATTTTTCCACAATTCCAATAAATCCTTTTATTTCCAGAAAATCCTATTAAACTTCAAAAATCCATATCTTTTCAACCGTAACTCCAATCAACCCCGGTCAAGTCTCAAAATTTTTCTAAAATTGAGATCTACCTCCTTGCACTATTTAATAATAGTATTTTATTTCTGAGTTTTTGTGTGTTTTTCTCTCGTTGCGTATAGTCGACGACGACGGAAATTGTTTTGGACATCGGAATTCGTGGATTTTGAAGACGAAGTCTGAGACAAGTCACTCCTGGAACATATTGATCCCAAATTATAAAATATTTTGTTTACTAAACTGCATTTTAGTGCGCACATTAAATATGTTTCGGCCTCGGTTCGCGCGACAAACAGACAGACCTACCTAATAGTTGCAATAACCCATAGGCTTGAAAAACCATATTCCTTATCTCTCCACCTTTGTGTTACCTCGGCATCCATGCTCTACGAGCATGGGTATCGACGGTTCCACTTAAATCACATTTGCTGTCTGTTGACGCCGAAAACCCGCCGGGGGCCGTCCGGCGTCTGGGTGACACGCGAAGGCCTAGGAGATTTGCTTCACTCCAGTGCAGGTCCTAAAGTTTGAGGTTCGTAGGCGTGCTAGTCAATTTGACCCTGTAATTGACAAGGAGAAAGGAATGTTAAATTCGTGAGCCAATCGGCTGGAAGCCGGATTGGACTCAACTCATCGGCCGATGGCCGATACGCACTGTAGCACTTATACATCGGCTTAAAGCCGATGACGGCAGGAATAATAGCATAATAATAATCAAGTATCATGCTAGCCAATCATAGAAGGGGTACTCGAAAACCGGCTATAAACTTGGTAAAGTAAACATGCAGGATGTGTAGATAAATAAACCAGATAAATCCTAGCCGATCGTAGTCTAGTGTTACTGATATTGTCGTGAAAATGTGCCCGTGCCCGGGCCCTTTGCTCCTATCGGCTCCCGGAGTCTTTGTCCGCTATTCGGGCCCGTACCCGGGTCCTTACCTAAGCTCGTGCCCGGGTCCTCACCTAGGGTCGTGCCCGGGAACCTGCTTGTACTTGTACTTGGATCGGCAATATAAACCGATCGGCCAGTCCTCATCCGACCGTAACAATAATACAGGCAAGAATATGTGATAAGACGTGTAATAACATAAATAATAGACAATTGATGGATCGGCCGACTACTGAGCAGGACGAGTATAAAATAAGACAATGAATAGATGCAGTCGGCTTCAACAGATAACTTATCGGCTAAGCACTCCGATAACACCATCGCACAACACCCATCGGCTCATCAAGAGTAAAGCTATTATTGTCAGTCTAGTAGATCGGACCCAACGGTTGCAGCACAGACCGACAATGATAACAATACCTCAATGGGCCGATAAATATAATGCGATCGTGATGAAGATAACTTACCGGCTATACACCCCGATAAGACGTCTGCGCATAAAGCATCGGCTTAACAGGATCGGTTTATCGCTAGCAGTTTAGTAGGTCGGACCTAACCGATGCAGCACAAACTGATGATAAACCGCTCCCAGTAAGCCGATACGATCTACGCACGCGTGATGTGATATACCTAATCAATCTATGAGGTCAAACTGAACTGATGCAGCCATAGATAAACTAAATATATCGTGGTAAGCCGACTACCATAAACCGACTAGAATATCGGACCTAACCGAGGAAGTCCTAGCCGATTGGTAGCCGGGGTGACGAGACTTACCCTCTCGCAGGAGTTCGGACCTAACCGATGCAGCCCGGCTCGAGAAGCAGGATCCCGTCGAAAGGGTGGCGATGCGCCGAATTTTGTATTGATCTGTGGTTGATAATTTACAAGGTGCCCGGGCGTACGTATTTATACCCCGAGTTACATGAGTCCTTATAAGACACGGTATATGATTTCCTAATTATAACAAGAAAAACGCCAACAAGGCCTGACCGGACACGAGTTCAGGTTTCCTAAAAAAAATAAATCTTTTCCTAATAAATATAGTAATTAACTGCCACGCGCGGTCTTCACGGCTCTTTCTCGGACTCGGCCTGCTCCTTGAACCAATTTCTGTTAACCGACTGCAATCGTCCCCTTGACCGAATCTGATACAAGGCCTTACCAAATTTTGGCGTTAACACATGCCCCCCAATTTCGGAGTTCTCCAATAGGACTTCAAAATTCTTTCATTTTGGGCCTCCAGATTTCTCCCATACCGAGGCGGCCCAAGATAGCTCACTTGCCATAAATGTTTGAAACAGTGCCAACGGCCTCGATTCCCGCTCGGTTGTCACATCTCTATAAAACGCTTCGCCTCCTTGCCTTTTTTACGCTTTCACATCATCAGAGCACCACCGCTTCATCTTCCAGAGCTCCGTCAAGCTCCAGCGCAGCCAGACGAATCGTCGCAGCCCCTCTTTCCAACCGTCGATTCTTGCATCTCCTCCCACTTTCACGATGGCATCGGCATCTGCAGTTCCTGAGGTAATCTTCTCACTCGATTATTTTCCCCCAATCCGCAACCTAGACAAACCCGATCTACTCCATTTTTCATCTGTTCTTCGTCATGTTCTTGTTTACTGTAGCATCTTAGAGCCCAGATCTTGATTCCGGCCGCCGATTACCCCAGCTTTTTCTATCATGGCCCCATGGGCAGCGAAGATCCCACCGATTTCATCGGTGCCGAAACCCAACGCGTTCCCTTCAAGAACTCGGCTATGTTGGTCAGTGACTGGACCAACAGCTTCAGATCATGGCCGAGTAAGCTGTCCGGGTGGAGAGATTGGTACCTCAGGGTATCGGCTGCAAAGAGGACCTATTGGGAAGAATCTCACATCGGCCACTGCATCAATCTCTCCCTGGCTGATATGGAAAGGAACGAGTCCCTACTTGCATCGGCCTCATACTACTGGTCTGATGCCCTCAATGCTTTCATGTTCGGGCATGGGCCGATGACCCCCACTTTGCTGGACGTGACCATGCTCACCTGCCTGGATACGACAAGCTACATCAACCCCTTCAAACTCCGGTTCAAGCCTGCTCACCGGCTTCAAACAAAAAACATCGGCGGCTGGTCCAGGTATATATCTCTCCACAACAAAGGAACTGGACCGGTTGATGATCGGGAGCATGTCGCTTTTCTGAACTTGTGGTTGGAACGGTTCGTCTTTGGTGGCGCAACCCTCGGCCCGACGACCAATATGCAATGCCTGGCAGAGTGCTTGGCCGATAGGAAACAAATTCCGTTGGGGCACTATCTCCTTGGCGCCACCTACCAGCTACTTCACCAGGTGGCAACTAAGCTATCGGCCGGCCAACCCGTCGGCCACATTGGGGGTCCTTGGTGGTTTGTTCAGCTCTGGCTCAATATTTATACCTCCAAGGCTATCCCAGAAACCTCTCTCCTCAAGCAATCCTTCCCGGCCGATTACCCAGAAGATCAAGACCCTGTTTACCGCCGATGCATCTCTATGGGCGAAGCTGCATCGGCCCTTTCTGGCGGCAAGATAACCCCCGCTGAAGTTAGTCAGTGGTTCAAGGGGTTTTATTACGGCTTTACCAGGGATGCCACTCTTTGGTTTGCATACAATGACGCATCATCATTCGAGATGCCTTCTAACTTTGATCCACTCAAAGCTCTGAATGATGACAAGTCTAAAGCTATATTCCTATCGGCTATCAGTCCTTGTCTGCTGCCAACCGGCTTTTCTCTGGGCCGAACTCAGCCATCGTATGAGTTCTATCATCCATCAGTCGGCTCTCGCCAATTTGGCCTTGGTCAGCTCCCGATAGGCCTATTCTTCATCGACAAACTCCAAGCCCGGGGCACGGTCAGCAGCGCCCTGGAATATGATCGGCTGTGGTCTTTGATAGATTCCCTCCTGCTAGGCGCCGCCACCGAGGTGTTCATCTGCACTGCCAACACCAAGCTCTTTGTCCGATGGTGGTCAGAATGGAAGAAACATCTGTTCTGCCTAGCACCCGCCTGTTACTATTCCCGTCTGGACGCCGACTATGTTGAATCCGAAGACGAGGTAACACCTGCAAGCTTTAATCGCCTTCTTCAACCAACTCTCACCTCTAATTTTGCAGGCCGCTAGCGTCGAACCCCCAAGAACAAGCAACAGCGGTCGGCTGATCCAGTATCAACCTCCATCGGCCACCCCAAACTTAGGGCGTGATGCTCCATCTCCATCGGCTCTTCTCAAGGCGCCTCGGCCGATGGGCCAAAAACGTAAGAAGTTAGCGCATCGTCCCTCCTCAAAGAAACAGAAGACCGATGCCGATGTTGCTGCCACGACGCCATCTTCTCCCCAGACCACATCGGCTCCTTCGTCCCCTCAGGTATGCGCCAAGCCTTATTATTATTATCATCCACTTCCTTATTTTATCTTACCAAATCCTTTTTCAACTTGAATCATCGGCTCCAGAACCTCACCATCCCTCTGACGTCCCTCCAAGCGTTGAGCCGATGACTTCTCCAGCTGCTCCCCTCTCAGCACCAAGTCCTCTGGTTGCTGATGATACTGTCCCTACTCCATCGGCTGACATCGGCCCCCTCGAAGAACAGCCCATTCATCCTCCCGAAGCCGATGTCACTCAAGCTGCTGATGTCCTTCCTCAGGTAACCTTTTTATGCTCAAATTTTGCTTCTAATCTTTTATTGATCGCTTCACCGATGTCAACCTTGCAGTCCTTGGCCGACTTGTTCCCTTTTGACATCGGTCAATATCTAGAGGTAGAAGAAGCTACGGCCACCAATGCGGCCTCCAAACCGTCCTTCCCAGCCGATGTGCGCGAGTACTTAACGAGCATCATCAGCCGGCTGGAAAATCCGATCGACGCACTGGTAGAAGACTGTGGGCCAATCCGGGCAAGATTTGCAGACATTGAACACCACCTGCCCGAAGAACTTGTTGATGCATTGACCCCTGCAGCATACTTGGAATCCCACAGATTCAAACTCATCAAACTTAGACAGCGCATAACCGATCGCGCTGACCAACAGAAGACCACCAAAGACATCCAAGCCGATCGGCTATTAGCCCAAGCAGAGAAGAAAAAGCTTGATGATATGGCCGCTGCCCCCCAAGAGCTCCAACCTAAGTTAGACCAGCTGAAGAAAAAGGAGGCCGATTTGCTGGCAGAACTTGAAAAAGTTCGCAAGGACCTCACAGCAACAGAATCCCAACTAATCGGCCTACCGCAAGCTGTCCAGGACCAAGAGGCCAAGGTTGCAGCGATAGTACGTCAAGTCATTCATCGGCGCAAGAACCTGAAGACCATCCCGGGCTCTGATGAAGATGACATCCGTGCTATCAATGAGATTGATCAGATCCGCCTGCGCGCAATTGAAGTGATCCAAAAATTCTTATAAATCTTAAACCTTTGTAACTGACGATTTTCTGGAACATGCCGACCATCCTTCTGCTGTCATATAATCTGATCGGCTCTGCTACTTATCTCTTTCAACCTTGATAATTTTTTGCTTGTTTTGATCTAAAGGCGATATCAACTGATATCGGCTGTCTTTAGGCGATGTAAAAAAAACACCAGCTTTCCGAATTACTTAGAAATCGGTCATACTTAACCGATTTAAGAATCAATCCACACGCTAGGGTAGTACTTCTTGAGGTATTTTCCGTTAAGCGCTTTAGCAAATTCTATCCCATTGAGATCTTCTAACATATAAGCATTACCAGGCACACAACGATTAATCCGATAGGACCCTTCCCAATTAGGCGACCACTTCCCGAACTTATTATCTCTGGACCCGATCGGCAAAATCAACTTCCACACAAGATCTCCCTCGGCAAACGACTTATTCACCACCTTTTTGTTGTAATGCCGAGCTGCCCTAACCTTATTTTCCTTGATCCTTTCCAACGCTCTTAACTGATTCTGAGCCAAATCTTCAAGTTCATCTGTCATCAAGTTATAATAATCATCGGCTGTCAACTGATTCTGCAAAGAAATTCTCCTAGAGCCGATGTTAGTCTCCCATGGTAAAACTGCCTCATGTCCATATACCAACTGATACGGCGGCACCCGAGTAGATCCGTGGTATGCCATCCGATAGGCCCATAGTGAATCGGCTAATGTAGTATGCCATCGCCGTGGCTGCTCATCAATTTTCCGCTTAATTAACTTGATCAAACTCTTGTTAGAAGCTTCTGCTTGTCCATTGGCCTGAGCGTAATAAGGCGACGAATTTAATAGCTTGATTCCCATACTGGCAGCAAATTGTTGAAACTCATCAGACACAAAGATGGACCCCTGATCAGTAGTTATCGTCTGAGGAATCCCAAACCGATAAATAATATGCTCCTTTACAAACTCGATCGCTTCCTTGGACGTAACTTTCTTCAAAGGAATCGCTTCTACCCACTTGGTAAAATAATCTGTCGCCGCCAATATAAACTTATGTCCCTTACTTGATAGAGGAAAAATCTGGCCGATCATATCAATTCCCCAACCTCTGAACGGCCACGGTTTGATGATAGGATTCATAGCCGATGCTGGTGCCCGCTGTATATTTCCAAACTTCTGACAATCTTGACATCCTTTATAATACCTAAAGCAATCTTCCAGCATTGTCGGCCAAAAATACCCTACTCTTCTCAACAACCACTTCATCTTATGAGACCGATTGATGAGTCCCACAGATGCCTTCATGCACTTCACACATAACCACTTTGGCTTCTTTCCAAATCCAGGCATCTAAGCAGAACTCCCTCAAACGTCCGATAATACAACTCCCCATCAAGTAGCACATACTTAGTAGCTTTATACCGAATCTTCCTGGAAACGGACTGCGACGGGTTTCGCAAAGTAATCAATTATCTCCTGTCTCCAGTCATCGGCCTTGTTCTGGACATCAATATCGGCTACCTCCATCTCAACCTGCCTATTCAGCCGATATCCTGAAGCAATCTGTGCAAGATCATTGGCTTCTAAATTCTGCTCGCCTGGGAATATGATCTATTGACACCATCTTGAAATCTTTCAATAAATCCATGCATTCTTATAATAATGACCTCAAAACATTCATCTTTGCACTCATATTCTCCAGATAACTGCTTGATCACCAACAAAGAATCACCAATAACCTCTACGATATCGGCTCCTATTTCCCATCAAGAGTTGAAGTCCTTTCAGCACCGCCTCGTACTCTGCTTGATTATTAGTCCGATAAGGCTTAATCGTAAAGCAAACTCAAAACTTGCCCCCGAGGCGATACAATAACTAAACCGATACCAGATCCGTGCTTGCAAACCGATCCATCAAAAAATAAAGTCCATGGGATCGGCTCCGCATAATCCTCATGAGACCCTCTGTGCTGTACAATAAAATCGGCCACTGCTTGTCCCTTAATCGCCTTAGCCGATTCATACCTCAAGTCAAACTCTGTCAAGGCAAAAATCCACTTGCCAACTCGCCCTTTCAAGACTGGAGCCGACAGCATATACTTGACCACATCGGGCCTGGCAACCACTGTACACTCAGCCGATAGGATATAATGCCTTAATTTTGTTACACGAAAATATAAACATAAGCATAACTTCTCCACCGCAGGATATCTCGTCTCAGCATCCAGAAGTCTCCTACTTAGATAGAACACAACTCGCTCTTTGCCTTCAAATTCTTGGATCAAAACAGAGCCGATGGACTTCTCATCGGCCGACAAGTATAACCTGAACGGCACTCCTTTCTGCGGCTGAATCAAAACAGGTGGGGAACTAAGATAATTCTTGATCTCGTCGAACGCCTTCTGCTGCGCTGCCCCCCACACAAATCCTTGATCGGCCTTCAACTTTAATAACAGTGTGAAAGACTCAATTCTTCTTGATAAATTTGATATAAATCTTCTCACAAAATTAATCTTGCCGATCAACGATTGCAACTCTGTCTTATTGCTTGGTGGCTCTGTAGTCTTAATGGCTCTGATACTTCGCTGACTAACTTCAATCCCTCGCTCATGAACCATAAAACCCAAAAATTGCCCAGCCGATACACCAAAAGCGCACTTATTGGGATTCATTCTCAGTCCGTATTTCTTGGCCCTCTCCAGCACTCTTCGTAAATCGGCTATATGGCTTTCCCACTTTTAGACTTAACCACCACATCATCAATGTAGATTTCCACCAACAAGCCGATGAGATCATGAAATATATAATTCATCGCTCTTTGATAAGTCGCACCGGCACTCTTTAATTCCAAAGTCATTACTACCCACTATACAAGCCGATAGCTCCAGGAATCGAAACGCAGTCTTGTGTATATCCTCTTCGGCCATAAAAAATCTGATTGTATCCTGCATTGCCGTCCATGAAGCTGATAATCTTGTGACCTGAGGTTCGCATCCACCAGCAATCCGCTATCGGCAGAAAGGCACATTGGGTATTCATCCTTAGGGGTAGCTTTATTTTTAGATCGGAAATCAATACATATCCTCAATTTCCATTTTTCTTCTCGCACCGGGACGATATTAGAAAAACCCCACTCAGCGTATGGCGGCAGGTCTTATGGAATTTGGGCATCATATAACCTTGTGATCTCCGCCTTGATCGGCTCATATAATTCTGCCTTGAAATTCCTTCTTGGAGCCATGTTGAATGGCCGATACCCTGGCTTTAATAGGCGTAGCCGATGTTCAACAATCGATCGGCTCAATCCTGGCAATCTCATGGTACTCCAACAGGCAAAACAATCCCGATGTTCCCTTCAGCAGTGTATCATTCCTCTCGTAGCTAGGATCTAATTTTTTGCTTATGTACGTCGCCTTGGCCTATCTCCTGGTCAATATGATCTCTTCCAAATCCCCCATCAGCCGATCTGTAAATCTCGCCCCAGTTTCCCTCGAAGTCTTCAATAGATCCCATCAGAGTAACAATTCGGAGCCGACTTGCTGGATCGGCTGGTATCCCTGGCTAGTAACCTTGAGGTAATCTCCTTCCCAAAATTCTCGGATAGGCAGTCAACACCATCGGCTTCCCAAACTGGTAGATCGGTCATTGGCAATGTTGGTCGACCGATCTGCTAGACCACTACGCGACTTGATCTCCCTGCCATTGTATTAGACATTGATGCATTGTCGAAGGGCACGCAACAGTTCGCGTGAATCCAGTCCCTGCCGAGAAGCAAACTATATGACCCCTTTCCGTCATGACAAAAAACGTGAAAGTGGGTAATGTTTATTCCCTACTGTCAGCTCCACGTTTGCAATACGCCTTTCGCTTCTGATGAATTCCCACCGAAGAAGTCTTTTAAACACCATATTTGTCTTGATCAAATCTTCGGCAGCGTCTTCCCCAATTTTCGGAATGTGGCTTGAGGCATAAGATTAACCGCTGCTCCTCCATCAACCAACAATCTTTGTCATCGGCCTTCCGTTTACGTAACCCCTTGATGTAAAATAATGGCTTCAGGTGCCGATGCTCTGACTCTCGGGTTTATCAAATGTAGCTTGGTCAGGTCGCAGTGTCAGCGCACCGAAACTGAGCGAAAATCTCCTCTCCACCTCCTCGTCTGACGAGAACGCTCTGTTTCTCTGGGCAGAAAGAAAACCATGTTCACTGGGAGCGATTCGTCTTCATCGTCCTTTCCTCTTTACTTGCCAGACTTGTTTGGTCCTTCTTGAGACGATGATGGCTTCCTCTTGATGTTGGCGTTGCTCTTCTTTTTGCTCTTGGTGTCGTAACCGTTGTGCCCTTCTCTTCTGATTCTTCAATGAATATGCCGGGCTAGGACACCACTGAGGATTCTGGACCTTCTCTCATGCGCTTCTCGTCATCCTCTTCAAAAAACCCTTCTGAGATCGGCCCTAGTCGGCTATGACTGATGCTCTTTTCCACAAACGGCCGATCTTGTGAAAACCTCTGCTGCTGATCATCGGCGATCCATTGCACGGCTACACTCGGGGCAATTCTCAGCCGATGATGGCAGCCTCATTCCTTGATCCAGCAGAAACGAAAAACAACGGGCAGTCCCAATGCGGATTATATCGTTCTGGTTCACCCTTCTGTTCTTCATATCTTGAAGTATTTTTCTATCATGTCAGATGAAGTAAATCCTTGACTTGTTACTTTGATGTAATATTGCTCCTCGGCTTGATCTAATTTCCTTAATGATGACCCCGCATAGACATGTTTACGGGGAACGGTGCCCATCTATCTTCATTGGCTTTTTGTCTTCAAACTTGATTCGTCCTTGATCAACAGCCAAACTGAATTTGTTTGGCCGAAAAACCTTGCCTCGTTAGTATGGAGGGCGATATCGCATTGTGCCACTTGTTTCAATATTTCTTCTTCTTTAGTTCTTCGGCTGATGGAATCACGTGGTTTGGCGGCAATTGTATTTGCTTTTCCTGTAACAACAAGTAAAGATCTTATCGGCTTTGCTTACATCGAAATCATACCGTTCCTCTTTGCCGATATCTTTGACCCACGGGCATGATACTGAATTCTTGTTCCTGGCCCACTCCGCCCCAATCCAACCTCAGCAATCGGATTTCCTCATTATCTGAGCCTGATGAATAGACCTGAACCTGAGCAACCCTCCTCTGGTATTTTGTCCTTTTCGCCTCTTGAAATCGGCTTTCATGATGCCGATACCTTCTGTACCAGGTGCGACAAGGATTCGAACTCTTGAGATGAAAAAAACCTCTCTTTGATTGGCGCCAAGAGTCCTGAAAAGCTAGATCGGCCCGAAATCGCCATCGCTCAGGTTTTTAAATATAACACCGGTTTTCTGACATCCGAAAATCGCTGAATGTATTCCGGTACTGTTTCATCTAGTAGCGTTGCTTAACCGATGTCAAATCTGACAGTCTCAACTCATGAATTCCAGCGAAGAAATATTTGTGAAACTGTTTCTCCCAGATCGGCCACCCCACCCGAACAGAATTCGCGTTAATTGAGGAAGAACCATGTAAAAGCCGATCCAGATTAATGTGATAGGGGAAAAAAAAACCTAACCCTCAGGGCCTCTTCAGCCGATGCCTCCCGCACTGCGCCAGGAATCGGCATGGCTGACGATGTTCTACTGTAGACGTGTTGTCGCTGCCTGAAAACTTAGAGAAATCCCGGGACCCTGTATCGGTGTGGTAACGGAACCCTGTCAAACCACTCAGGATATGGGTGCCGATACATGAACGCTTCGTTCCTTGGGTTGATCCGAACTGCTCCCTTACTATCTCTCTCAACCCCGTGCCGATAAGTCTTCTTCTCTTGCATTCTCCTGTTGATACTGCTGATACTGTATCGGCGGGGTTGGTTGCCGATTCTGTCGTGATACTCCCTCTGGTAGGTACCTGGATCGGCTCCTCCTCCCGGATAGTTCTGCTGGTATCCCCCATAATAAATAGATCGGTGATATCCAGGAGGGATATCCTGTTCCGCCCCCAGCCTGGTTCTGCGCGATACAAATGGTTTCTGGTATATCCTTGCTAATGTTTGTTAATTAACTTGGCCTGGCTCTATCTTCGGTGGGAGAAAAACAGGGCCCCGAGTTGGTTCTTGGCAATCGATCCATACAACAGTCTTCTTGATAAGATTATGGCAATGTATTTACTAAGACCCCCCGACTGATTGATGAAGCGCGTGGTGTACAGCCTCATTGACCATCTCCTGTAAAGGCTTGATTGGTGGACTCTCGGGTTGTGTGCGGCTCGATTCTCCTACCAGTACTGGTTTTTGGAAACTGAGACTTCTGAATCGGCCCTTGCCTTGTCATACTGAAGGATTCTAGGCACAGCTTCTGGAAATTTGTCATGGTCTGTTCAACTTGCTGTTTTTGTTCTTCAGTTAGATCTTCCATGGTGACCGGAATTACGTTGTCCGTCTTGACTTCTTTTCCCGGCCATGTTGAAATCTTTATTGAAACTGTGTTTGTTGGAATTTTGGCTTGAAACTTCGTGTCCCACCGGCGTGCCAAAAGCGTGTGTGACGCGAAAACCGCCGGGGGCCGTCCGGCGTCTGGGTGACACGCGAAGGCTGGGAGTTTGCTTCACTCCAGTGCAGGTCCTAAAGTTGAGGTTCGTAGGCGTGCAGTCAATTTGACCCTGTAATTGACAAGGAGGAAAATGTTAGATGCATGAGCCAATCGGCTGGAAGCCGAATCTAGACTCGTTTCATCAGCCGATGGCCGATGCGCACTGTAGCACTTATACATCGGCTTAAGTGCCGATGAAGGCAGAGAATAATGCATAATAAGATCAAAGTAAATATCGCTAATAATAGAAGGGTATCGAACCGCTTAACTTGGTAGTAAAATAATGCAAGTTGTAGATAATAACAATAGATGAATCCTAGCTAATCGTCAGTTTAGTGTTACTTGGTGTTGCCATGAAGAAATGCCTGTGCCCGGCCCTTGCTCCTATATCGGCTCCCGAAGATCTTCGTCCGCTGTCCGGGCCCATACACTGTCCGCCTCACCCAAGCTCATGCCCGAGCCCTACACCTGGGTCGTGCCGGGAACCTGCGTTGTACTTGTACTTGGATCGGCAGAATAAACCCATCGGCCGTCCTTAGACCGATTCGTAACAATAATACAGGCAAAACATATGATAAAGTATGTAATAACATAAATGATAATAATTGATATGGAGCTAGGCCGACTACTGAATAGGTGATTAAGAATAGACAATGAATAGAATTAGTCGGCTTCACAGATAACTTATCGGCTAAGCACTCCGATAACACCATTGCACAAACACCTCTATCGGCTCATCAAGAGTATAGCTATTATCGTCAGTCTAGTAGATCGGACCCAACCGTTGCAGCACAGACTGCATATGGGAAAATGCCTCAATGGGCCGATAGATATAAATGCGATTCGTGATGAAAGAATAACTTACGGCTATGCACTCCGATAAACGGCCTGCGCACAAAGCATGCGGCTACAGGACCGTTTATCACTAGCAGTTCAGTAGGTCGGGACCTAACTCGATTGCATGCACGACTGATGATAAATCGCTCCCAGTAAGCGAATCGTGATCTATGCACGCGTGATGTGATATACCTAATCAATCTATGAGGTCAAACTGAACTGATGGCAGCCATAGATAAAGTAAATTATACCGTGGTATCCAGCCGACTACCATAAACCGACTAGAATATCGGACCTAACCCGAGGAAGTCCTAGCCGATTGGTAGCCGGGGGTGACGAGACTTACCCTCGTCTCGTGAGGAGTTCGGACCTAACCGATGCAGCCCGCTCGAGAAGCGGATCCCGTCGAAAGGGTGGCGATGCGCCGAATTTGTATTGATCTGTAGTTGATAACTTACAAGGTGCCCGGGTGCATTACGTATATATACCCCGAGTTACATGAGTCCTTATAGGACACGGTATATGATTTCCTATCTTATAATAGAAAACGCCGCGGAAGGGCCTGACCGGTACACGAGGTTAGGTTCCCTAAAAAAAATAAATCTTTTTCTTGCGTAATAATCTATATAGTAATTAACTGCCACGCGGTCTTCACGGCTCTTTTCGGACTTCTCGGCCTGCTCCTTGAACCATTTTTCTGTTAACCGACTGCAATCGTCCCCTTGACCGAATCTGATACAAGGCCTTATCAAATTTTGGCCGTTAACAAGTAAGTCCAACCGGGAAAATCCTTAGTTAATGAAACCTTTAC
>RYFJ01000707.1:0-147602 GCA_003991445.1 Oryza meyeriana var. granulata
ACTCGGCTGTATTTAAAAAGAGAGAAACTTATCGGCTAACACTCCGATAACAACGTCGCATAAAAACCATCGGCTTATTAGATAACGATTATTAATTCAGTCTAGTAGATCGGAACCCACTGTTGCAGCACAGCACTGCGTAATAGCGAGATTCGTCGATAGGCGATAATCAATGCAATCGTGATGTATATGATAACTTATCGGCTATACCTCAAATAAGACGCTTGGCACATAAAGTATTCGACTCTCCGCAGCGCAGGACGATTCCTCATCGCTAGCAGTTTAGTAGGTCGGACCTAACCGATGCCACAAACCGACGATAAAACCGCTCCTAGTAAGGCCATTAGATCGAATATGCACGCGTGATGTGATTGAAAGGCTAATGCAATCTAAGTGAGATCAAACTGAACTGATGCAGCCATAGATAAACTAACACATATCGTGGTAAGCGCTACCATAAACCGAACTAGAATATCGAACCTAACGAGGAAGTCTTAGCCAATAGGTAGCCGAGTGAAGAGACTTACCTCTCACAGGGTTCGGACGGAACCGATCAGCCGGCTCGAGAGCAGTGATCCCGTCGGAAGGGTGGCGATGCGCGAAATTGTGTTGATCGTTGAGATAATTTACAAGGTGCCCAGGGTACGTATTTATAACCCCCGAGTTACATGAGTCCTTATTGGACACAGTCCGTGATTTCCTAATATAAGAAAACGCTAAATAAGACCGCGACCAGACACGAGGTCAGGTTTCCTAAAGATAAATGCTTTCCTAACTAAATAGACACGGTAAATAACTGCCATGCTGCTGGCGGTCTTTACGGGTCTCCTCCCGGAATCGGTCTCTTCTGGATAATTTCCGTTAGTTGACTGCAATTCTCCCTTTGACCGAATTGATACAGGGCCTTACAATTTTGGCGTTAACACATGCGTTTACAAAAGTTTATATATACCGACTACATAAATGTTGCCCTATAGACCCAGGTCTCGAGTAATTATTTTCAGCAGTCGGCTTCTCGTTCCGGGTAATCACTCCAGCGCCTCCTCGGCATCGTCTCTTCGGCAAACCCCTCCGATGGCTTCAATATCTGCCTTTGGGTAGATGGACTTGGTCATCGCTAAGGTCTGGGCCATGCGCGGCGACAACATGCTCATCCGAGTATTTTTCAATGGCACTCGGTGATCTCGAGACAGCGCCTCTATCTGGGGGATTCTGCTACAACTGGTCCCCCACATAGGCGGGGATCTATGAGGTCAATGGAGCCCTTTCAACGGACCCACAGGGCCTCCGTGACTCCTGATCACTCTTATCTCCTTTGTGTAGACCGATACTGAGCCTGTGTTGACGCCGAAAACCCGCCGGGGGCCGTTCGGCGTCTAGGAGACGCGAAGGCCTAGGAGATCTGCGGCTTAGCTCCAGTGCAGGTCCTAAGATGTGAGGTTCGTAGGCGTGCCAGTCAATTTGACCCGCAGCATTGAACAAGGAGATAGAAAATATTAGCTCAGTGTCCAATCGGCCGATAAGATCCTACCAGCCAGATTGCGAAGGAATGCTTGAGCGGGGGGGCCGTAACTAAGGACTGCCGCGCCCGTGAGGCCTCGCTGTGCCGGCGCCGGGTCTCTGTCCATGCTCGCGCCCGGTCTCGCTCGTGCCCGCGCCGGTCCTCGCTCATGGCAGCGCTCGGTCCTTGCTCGTGCCCATGGTGCCGACTACACAGCACTTGCGCCATCGGCTAAGAAGCCGATGACAGAATCGATGATATATAGAGCAAATAATAAGCCAACCGACTGCCGGAGAAACACTTGGACATCGGCTAGAAGCCGATGAAAGAGTAGATATGCAGAATAATAATCATAAACAATGGCAGTCGGCTTTATCTAGTAGAAGATAACTTATCGGCTAAGCACTCCGATAAAAGTCGCCTAAACATCCCATCGGCTTAACAAGAATAAATCTATTATTATCATCTAGTAGGTCAACTCAATGATGCAGCACAGATTAATTATATAAAAGAACCTCGATGGAACCGATAGATCTAAATGCATTGTTGATGTACATAACTTATCGGGCTATACATCCCGATAAGACGCTTGCATAAAAAATCTATCAACGCTAACAGGACATTTAAGATCGCTAGCAGTTTTACGTAGGTCCGAACCCAACGATGCAGCACAAACTGAGGAATAAACTACCCCGTAAGCGATAAAAACTATGCACGCGTGATGTGGTATATATATTGGACTAAGAGATGCAAACTTAATGATGCAGGCGCGTAGACAGAATGAGATACACCGTGGTAAGGGGTGACGAGTCTTACCTCTCGCAGGAGTTCGGACCTAACCGATGCAGCCCGGCTCGAGAAGCAAGAACCCGTCGGAAAGGGTGGCGATGCGCCGAAGTTGTATTTGATCGCATTAGATAGTTTACAAGGTCCGGGGATACATATTTATACCCCAAAGTTGATTACAGTCCTGATGCGGGACACGAAACAGGAGTTTTCTAACTATAAAAGGAAAATTAGACAAGTCCTGACCGGACAGAGATCAGGTTTTCTAAAGATTATTAAACTTACCTAATTAATATAGATAAGGTAATTAACTACGCATGCCGTGGTCTTGATGATTCCTTCCTGTACTCGGCTTCTTCTAGATTAGCTTCACCGGTGACACAATCTCTTTCCTTAACCGAGTCCGATACGAATCGTACCAAATTTTGGCGTCAACACCTGGACATTGGCTCTCATGTCTGCCCAGGTCCGCCGGCAAGTAAACTTGTCAGATTTCAGTTACAGACGGAACGACTAATGGATTGGCTAAGATACAGTCAGGTTCAGACTTACTTTCGTAGTCGGGCCTCCCACCCGGCCACGGTCTTCACAATTTAGCTTTTTCCTTACCGACCTTGACGATAGCCTCCTTCAACTCGGGGCCTTCTCCCGGTCAGCTGGTATTGCCTTTGTCAGGTTGGCGCTTGACCTTCTCAAGCTCGGCCTGGCTTCTTCGCCTCCTTCAGCTACGATTCCCTCCTGTTTGGGTCTTCAACTCCGCTTCGAGGGCTGCCCACAGATTAGCCAAGAGCTCAAGCGCCGTGCAGTCATGACATAACTGGGGCAGGGTCGGGGAACACGACGCAGGCTGGATGAATACATCACAGTTCGGGTCGGAAGATATATTCGGGGATTTTACTCTGATCTTTCGGTAGGGCCATGTCTCCGCCCTGAGCTGATTGGCGCACTCTTAGCAGGCTCCTCTCCCCCGCATGAGCTCTGGCCACTCGGCTTCAATGCCTGGAGCTGCTCAATTCTGCGAGGTGGGGAGCCATCGCGACCAAGATTTCCGTCATCGCCTCATTGCGGTCGACAAGCTTCTGCTCAGGATAAGAGAAGCAAATCAAGGTGGAGTCAGACGTTCAAAACAACGAAGAGATTGCCAAGACTCTACCACAAGAATCATACCGCAACTCCCTTGGACCCGCTGATAGCGGCGCGAAGCAAGCTTTCACGCTCTCTCCTCATGACGACTTCATCAAGCCTGAAGCTCTTCACTGTCCCATCAGGAGCCGTCCATGTGAATGTCCAGGGCATCACACGTGGAGGAGCTTCGATACGAGGCAGGTGTGGGATCTCCGACGGCGGCGACGACTGACGACACCACAACAGGCGATGGGGTCCCGGCCTATGCAGCACCACCATCCCCGCGACTCGGGGACCGGCTCAGGGGCTCGGCCGCGCCTCCACAGCGGCGAGCGCTTCAGGGGCTGGGGCCTCAGCCTCAGCAGCCGCCTCTTGGTCGGGTGGCGGCAGTGACCCTGGCAGTCGGGAGGCGCCTCGTCTCCGCGACCGGGCTGGCCACCGGGCTCAGCAGGTGTGTTCGCGGCCGCCGGGCTCGGCTGGGGCAGGCTCGTCAAGGGGAGCGGTTGGATTGATCTCCTTGAGATCGATATCGGCCCGCTTCCTGCACGATGAAACAATACATCAAGACACTACTTCAACACACAAGAATTTCAGAAGACCCGGAGCAGCGCACCTCTTGGAGAACTTCAGCTTCTTGAAGGGCGACCCGGTCCCCGGCGGGGCGCTAGCTCCGACAGTCGGCCCGGTCGGCGTCACAGTCGGCAGTGGCGCATCAGCCCGAGTCGGCTCTGATTCCGGCATGGTCGGCTTGGGCGCCTCCGCCCCTGGCGGCGTCTACTCTAGCCGGCCCCTCGGTGGCGCAGCGGCCGGGCTCAACAACGTTGGGCTCAAACCCGCAAGACTCAACCTGGGGCTTGATCGCCAGGGCGCCGCGGCGACGGCGTCCTTTATTTTCAGGCTTCCAGCCACGGCGCGCGCCGTCATGGCCCCCTCACCCTGATACAAAATTGGCTTTTCCCCGCTCTCTTGGAGTCGGGTCAGGCAGCAGAGGGACTCCTCGGCCTCTTCTTCGACGCAACGGCCGACAACGGGCGGGAGTCTTCATCAAACTCCACACACCACTACAAGAGATTCAACAAGATACATCATATATCGCCGGGGACTCAGACATCCGAGTCCACAGGCATGCGCTACGAAGGAAAGACGGATGTTACCTCGGACCGGGGCCAGCTGCGCCTGTAAGACGCAATGCGTCTCTTCTTGTCTTCGGTTTCAATTACCCCACTGGAGAAGTATCCGAACAGGGTCTCCATCACCTTCTGCTCATTGGCCGACTCCCGGCTGATCCAGTCAGGGTCATGTTTTCCCTGGTAATCCCAGCCAAACGCGCTCCTCAGCTTCAGGGGCTGGAAGTGCCGAGTCAGGAACCGCCTGGCCACCCAGGGACCAGTCAGGCCGGCCTTCTTGAAATTATCCAGCTTCGTCAGCAGTTGTGCATTTGACCCATCTCTTCATAGGTCAGGTCTGCTGACCAATTCGGCGAAACTATCGGCGGCGAGCCGGTGAATGGCCGCAAGGAGGGAGCCATATCTGCGCAATAGAACCACTCCTTGTGCCAGCCCTTCAAGGAGGATTTCAAGGGAAGATCAAGATATGACTTTTTCCTATCGCTCCTCAACTAAAGACCAGCCCCCCCAATTACGCTGATGTTATTTTTGGAGGGCTGGGGTTTAATGTGGAACAAATGTCTAAAGAAGTTGAAATGAGGTTCCACACCCAAATAACACTCGCACAGAGTGACAAAGATGAAGATCTGAAGAATCGAGTTGGGATTCAAATGCACCAACTCTAGCTTATAGAAGTCAAGGATGCGGCGGAAGAAATCGGAAGACGGAAGGCACAAGCCTCGATCGAAAAAAGAGGCGAAAACTACCGTTTCACCATGTCGGGGATTTGGGCTCGACTCATCCCTAGCCGACCGCCAGCGAATCAACTCTTGGCTAGGCAACTTCAGTTCACTCTCCAGCCGCTTCGCCTCTGGAGCTACCAACAGGAGCCGATGAGGTAAACAGATATGCTTCATGAGAGCCTTATTGCTAAACATATATGTTTGGGTATCTATTTTATCCACTAGGTCTTGAGGATATATCCTTACAAGGATCACAAGCTGGTCTTCGTTGAAATTGGAGATGCACGTATCTTTCTCGGGTACACCTAACCACGCCGTGGATTTATTTTCATAAAAGTGGTACTTGGCCTACATGCGTGGCCATCAGTTGCCATGAGCAGCATTTTACCCGCTGACATGATGCGGAAGAGTCTAACTTTCGAGTAGTGCACTACTCAGGAGAAACTACAAATATCTTTTCCCGCTGACATGATGCGGAGGACTCTAACTTTTGAGTGGGACGCCACTCGGAAGAGACTATAAACCCCCTTTTCCAGCTGACATAACGCTAAAGAGTCCCATATACGAGTAGCATCCTACTCGGCAAGACTATAAACACATATTCCGACTGACATGAAGTCGAAGAGTCCTACATACGAGTAGTCTCCTACTCGGCAAGACTATAAAGTTTATTCCGGTTGACATGATACCGAAGAGTCTCATATACCAGTAGTAATCTACTTGGGAAAGACTTCCAGGTTAAAGATCTTTGACTTTATGTTTAATTGTCTTCAACAATTAAGCACAAAGTCGGGGGCTACACCTAATAGGTGCGCCTATTTGGCACACACTATTCATATATCTTTATGAAGCCCTTCATAGCCTCGCTGCCAGCTGATATGAAGCAGGACTCAGAAGAAGACTTACTCGGACAAAGGGTACTCGGGAGCATTGCACTCGGGCAATCTTCACCGTGGAGGATGAGCCCTTGCATCAACTGTGACTCAACTATGAAGATCTCAGGGGCTACTGTGGAGGCCATGGGCCCTGGGTATCTTATTACCAGTATATGGGCCACTCGGATAGAGGATGAGCCAAACCATGTAATTAGAGATAAGATAGCATCCGGCAGGCTTTGCCTTGTATAATAAGGAAACATAGTCTTAGTCGGATAGGACTCTATCTCTAAGGAGGAAATCCCTTGGCCGTATCCGGCTGGAATCCTTATCATATACCCCTATCCCCTAGTATATAAAGGGAGGCAGGGCGCCCCTCAGGGCAAGAAGAACAAGATCATCGATCATCAAACACCTCAGAGGAATAACACCTCAACTGGACGTAGGGTATTACCTCACATCGAGGGCCTGAACCAGTATAAACCTTCTGTGTTCCTCTGCAATCCACCGAATTCACCTTTGCCGAGTAGCCCTATAGTTTTATTGCCGGTGCAAAGCATCGACATGGTCCTTTTAAGATAATTGAGAAAATAAATGACAATGCATATAAACTTGAGTTGCCACCCGAGTTCGAGGTTAGTCCTACATTTAACATTACAGATTTGAAGCCATACTTGGGAGAAGAAGATGAGCTTGAGTCGAGGACGACTCCACTTTAAGAGGGGGAGGATGATGAGGACATCACTCCTTCGGATGCACCCGCTGATCCTCCAACTGTTATGCAAGGTCCAATGACCCGAGCTCGAATGCGACAATTAAATCTAGAGGTGAGCTTGTTCTTAAGCGATCCTTTTCATAGTTTTGAGAATAGATTGCTACCTAATGATGTTATCTTGCTTAGGAACATTGGAGAGGATCATGAAGTACTTGGAGAGAGGTGTGGAGGCGGAAAAGACCAGCAAGGACACCCAAGACAAGCCGGAGGCCCAGTCTAACTCGAGTTCGAGTCTGCCTTGGCCTTCAGGACCAGCCTGCAGTAAAACGGACGCCCAGGACGCATACGGACTCCGTTTTAGACGATCCACATATGCATGGAAAGATAATTTCATAAACTAACCAATGGCTTTGGTTTGACATCGAAATTCCACCGGAGTCAATGGAAATCGTTGAAACAAGTCAGCGTCCAGAATCTGCCAGGGTGCTGCGTCACCGTCTTTTGGTCTGTTGGGCCGTGTATCATCTTAGAGCCCGTTAGAGGGCGTGTCCAGGGGCTGTGACGATCCTTAGACTATATATTCCGTAGCTGCCGCCCACGTTAGGTTTTTGGTTTTACTTTAGATCAATCTGTCTTCGAACACTCGCCGTCATCGGTTGTGAAACCCCAATTTCGAGTGCTTAATCATTCATCTACAATTGTCACTTCAATTGAGTTGCGTACTTTTGAGTTCTTGCTTGTGTTCTTCATTTCATAGGCAAGGATTAGCCTTCTTGGCGAGGTAAACCGGATTTGTGACATGGTTGATAACCAGAGGAGTCGTGGTGCTAAGGTTGCAGGGATCGGGTCTTTTGATCTAAAGCCGGATCGGTGTGTCACGTTCCACCAAAACGATAGTTATCTCTACCTGACGGAAGATCGGGAACCCCGTCCCCATCAGTAGGGTACGCCCCATGAGGGTCGCCAGCCAAGTCCTATGCTAATGCAAGGTTCGGGTACCTTTTTCGGCTTTGCCGAAGTCAGAGAAGACCTATATCATCAAAGCGCATCCGGAGTTCTCATGCACTGCATCACACCTGAGGAAGGCAAGCAGATCCTGCAATATATCTACTCGGGTATCTGTGGCAATCATACTGCATCTAGAACATAAGTCAGAAAGGCTTGTGGACAAGGATTGCTCTGGCTGATTGCGGTTACCGATGTTGGAGTACTCATCCTGACATGCGAGGGATGCTAATTTTATAGTGCTGCACTGGGTAGGTTGGTTTAGGCCGGCTTATTTGGTAATAGGCCAAAGATATGAGTTTCTGGATAGCACACTCTATTGGGCCGCTCGCTGACTGTGTTAAAATCACAGTGTAGGTGCTATTCACAGAAATCGATTAAATAATCAGATATGCTACTTCAAAAGGTTTTAAATTGTATCAAATGGATGTTAAAAGTGCTTTTCTTAATGGTTTTATATAAGAGAAAGTTTATGTAAAACAACCGGCGGGTTTTGAAAATCCTAAATTTCCCAACCATGTGTTTAGATTGTCAAAAGCTTTGTATGGTTTGAAACAAGCTCCTAGAGCATGGTATGATAGACTTAAAAACTTTTTGCTTGCGAAAGATTTTCAAATGGGAAAAGTGGATAAAACTCTCTTTGTTCTTAAGCATGATGATAATCATCTTTTTGTTCAGATCTATGTGGATGATATCATCTTTGGTTGTTCATCTCACGCTTTGGTTGTGGAGTTTTCTGTGACAATGCGCAAAGAATTTGAGATGAGTATGATGGGTGAGTTGACGTACTTTTTGGGGCTACAAATCAAATAGACACCACAAGGTACGTTTATACAACAAACAAAATACACCAAGGATCTTTTACGACGATTTGAGATGGTGAACTGCAAGCCTATCTCTACACCTATGGGATCTACTGCTATTTTGGATACGGATGAAGATGGTGAAGCTGTTGATCAAAAGAAACACCGAAGTATGATTGGTTCTTTACTTTATCTTACTGCTTTAAGGCCAGACATATAGTTTGATGTGTGTTTGTGCGCCCGATTGCAAGCTTCTCCACATGTTTCGCATCGTCAAGCCATCAAGCGAATTTTGAGGTATTTACAACACTCTCTTGAATTTGGCATTTGGTATTTTACATCATCATTTGTATGCTTAAGTGGTTATTCGGATGCGGATTTTGATGATTGTAGAATTGATAGAAAAGGTACTAGTGGAACTTCTGGGTACTTCTTTGGTTGCATGGTCTTCTAGGAAACAATCAAATGTTGCTGAATCTAAATATGTTGCTGCTGCTAGTTATTGTTCTCAGATTCTTTGGCTTATTTCAACTTTGAAAGATTATGCTCTTACTTTTGATAAAGTTCCTCTCTTTTGGGATAATACAAGTGCAATTAATATTGCTAGGAATCCGATACAACATTTATGCACTAAGCACATTGATATTCATTTTCACTTTTTGAGGGTTCATGTTGAGAAAGAAGATGTTGAATTGAAATTTCTTGATACCAAATTGCAATTGGCAGACATTTTCACTAAGCCTTTGGATTCTTCTCGCTTTGCGTTTCTTTGGGAAGAACTGGGTATTATTCATCCTTTTGGCATGATTTGAGGCAGAGTTTTTGTGCTTTTTATTGCTTTAAATTTTCATAAAATAAAAGAAAAAACAAAGAAAGTTAAAAAGATGAGAAAAGAAGAGCTTTGAATTTTACCTCTAGTATATTCTTATGCTTCCTAGCAATATGAATGAGGTCTTTTGGTCACTAGTTTAGCTTGTGTACATTCTAATCTTTATGTGAGCCTTTGATGTTGCTTTTAAGGGAGATGATGTGTTGATGTTTTGTATCGGCAATAAATATATAGGGCTACTCGTCGGATTGAAACTCGATGGATTGCAAAGGGACACAAGCGATTTATACTGGTTCATGCCCTCGAGATGAGGTAATACCCTACTTCCAGTTGTTGTGTATTGCCTTTGAGGTGTTATGATTCTGATCATGGTGATCCTGGTGATCCTGCCCTTAGGGGGCGCCCTGCCTCCCTTTATATACTAGGGGACAGGGTTATAAAGTAGGAGTCCCAGTCGGACTAGGACCAAGGGATCTCCTTCTAGGAGTACAACGTGCCCGACTAGGACTGTATTTTCAGTGTCGTATAAGGTTAAGTCTATCGAGTTCTATTATATCCCTAATTAAAAAGCTAGGCCCATCCTCTGTCCGAGTGGCCCATATGCTTGTCATGAGGTTCCCGGGGCCCATGGTCTCCACATGATGCATGACACTTAAATTCTTTTACTTGAATTAAGTAAATATGCAATATTGACACTAGTGCTGGTTTGGAGGGATTATGCTCATATGTATGCTTGCTGAAATTTGCACTCCTCAAATGCTCTAGAGATTCCTAAAGTAAAAAAATATATGCTTATATGAGAGAAAAAAAATGATACCGAATCCTTGAAAACAGTATTCACGACAAGGACGTATCCGAAGTGAGGAAAATAATGGTGCCGAATCGTTGGAAACAGTATTCACGACAAGGACGTACCCGGAAATAATTGAGAGAATTGCTTTTGTCCTATTAAAAGGTTATTGTGAGCAAAAGCTTAGAAATTAATCTTGATGAAAATTCTCTTGTAAAGGGCAAGTAAATTTGAGAAAGAGTGTTTAGTTCAACTTATCTATGTATGAGGTTTTTTTTCAATCTATGTCCAAGTGATTATATTGCATTATAAATTATTTGAATACATGAATTTTTAGTACTGATTTGAACTTATTTGTAATGTCCTTGGTTCATGTATATATTCTAATTCATGCTTGTTAGATAGTTGATCACTTTATCTCCCTTGTCGTTGCAAGACAAGTTCTTGAATTGCTCTAGGTATACTTCAATGCTCTCGAAAAAAATATGAACTTCTTGATGAAATCATTGTCAAAAGTGGGAGAACGATACAAAATGATGCAAATTTTTTTATAAAAAGGGAATTTCTTTCTTTTAAAAAGGAGAAGAAATTTTCTTCTTTTCTTTTGAGTCTTGAGTGCTTTTTATCATTTTTCACCAATTCTTTTGGTTTTTATTTTCATCTCTAAATCACTTTTTGAAGGGTTTGCCAATGTGTTCATCAAGGGGGAGATTGTGAAATCATTGTCTTGATTTATTTTATAATTTATGATGAACAATTGGCTTTATAAATGATTTATTTAATAGAAATTGGTTTGCAAATGTCTGTCAATGTTGGTGTAAGTGTGTATGACTAATGTGGGTCAGGTTGCGATATTTGTACCTAGAAACGATTATTTTATATATGGGTGTGCAGGTGATTTGTGGTCAATCTTGGTCAACGGTAGGATCATTGTGGAAACCATGTGCCCCGGGTACCTCAAGGAGGGCAATTACGGCCACTCAGACAAAGGGTAGGCCGGTCTCAACAATTGGAGATAGAGTAGGACTCGGCGGATACTCTATGTACTGATAAGAAAAGCCCTTGGTCGTATCCGATTGGGTTTCCTACCCTATAACCCTCATCCCTCCAGTATATAAGGAGGGGTAGGGAGCCCCCTAGGGCAGAAGAAGAACATAACCTCACCAGAGAAACCTCAAAGGCAATACACAACAGCTGGAGTAAGGTATTACCTCACCTTGAGGGCCTGAATCAGGATAAATCATTTCATGTTTCTTTGCAATCCATCAAGTTTAGGCCTCACGAATAGCCCTATATTCTTATTGCCGATACAAAACATCGACAGTTGACGCGCCAGGTAGGGGCATTGGTGAGATCATCTTCGACAAGCAAGCTGACTCCAATCACTAGAGTCGACGGCATCAAGTTCTTCCCTGGGCAGACGATTAGCTTCGGGAGCCTCGACTTCATCGCTGACAAATTCGGCAACCTCACCCTGTCCGACTCAGACTCGATCTGATCGGCCAGACACCAAGCTGACTCCGCGCCGGTCGGCTTACTCAACGCTGCAGCAATCTTTGGTGACATGCTGCGACAATCACCAAGACTCTCGGGTCTAAGGACAACTCTTTATTTCGGTGTTCGACTCGGATTAGGTCTTGAGCCAGCTGAGATTAGGCTAAGAGAGGAGGAGACCGTCAATCTTCTATTCGGACTTGGGAACACCGCGGATATCTTCAATTCCAATCTGATGCGGCAGACTCAATTCTCTGGAATTCGACTCGGATACGGCCCAGAGCTGCTCGAGATCGGGTCCAGGGAGGTTGGGGTCATCATCACACCGCTAAACTACTCCGAATCTGACTCCAGTCGGACAGCAGCTCAGGAAACTTTTCACCACCATGCGAGGTCTTCATGGCGTTAAAGGAATCAACTCCAACACAAGATGCACGCCGACTATGCAACCAGAAGGCTCGCCGACTATGTGAGCAACAGGAGGAGGACGCACGATGACTGCAAGCCGAGTGCGACGCTCGCAATGACAACTTGCGCAAGGCTAGGCGGCTGCTCAACAAGAGATCCTCCAAATCAGAGTAGGCGACCACGACGTCTTCATGACCCCACAACAGAACGTCGTGGCCGCTACCACGCTGTTAGACACTGTGGGTGCCATGGACCCCGGGTACCTCATGACAAGCATATGGGCCACTCGGATAAAGGATGGGCCTAGCCTTGTAATTAGGGATGTAGCCACACTCGGCAGACTTTGCCTTGTACGATAAGGAAAACACAGTCCTAGTTGGGTGCGTTCTATCTCTAAGAGAAGATCCCTTGGCCGTAATCCGGTTGGGACTCCTACCTTGTAACCTTGTCCCCAATATATAAGGGGAGGCAGGGCACCCCATGAGGGCAGGTTGAGTTGGTTTACCAGAATCACCACCGCAAATCCTCAAAGGAATAACACCACAACTGGACATAGGGTATTACCTCACATCGAGGGCCTGAACCAGTATAAAATCTCTGCGTGTTCCTTTGCAATCCATCAAGTTTCCATCCACCGAGTAGCCCCATATATTTATTGCCGGTGTAAAACATCGACAGTTGGTGCGCCAGGTAGTGGCTTCCCCGCGATCTACATCTACAAGCTCGATGGATCCAGCAACCGGAGTCGACGGCGGCAAACTCTCCCCCGGAGATACAATTGCATTCGGAAGCCTCAACTTCGTCGCCAACCAAATCGGCAATCTCACCTTGGCCGACTCGAACTCGATCCGATCTGCCAGGGAACCGGCCGACTCCGCGCCAGTCGGTCCACAAGACGCTGCAGCAACCCTCATCGACTTGCTGCGGCAATCTTCATCTTGTCCGGGTCTCGGGACAACTCTTTCCTTCGGTGTTTGACTCGGACTCGGCCTTGAGCCGGCCAAGATCGAGCTAAGAAGGGAAGAGATCATCAATCTCCCGTACAGACTCGGCAACGCCATGGATATCTTCAGACAACATCCGACGTGGCAAACCCGATCCTCTGGAGTTCGACTCAGATACGGCCTAGAGCCACTCGAGATCGGATCTAGGGAGGTCGAAGTTATAATCACCCCCATCAACTATTCCGACTACGACTCTCAGTCAGACTACGACTCTCAGTCGGATTCTGACTCTAAGTCGGGCAGCAGTTCGGCAAGCTTCTCCCCACCACGAGAAATCTTCATGGCATCCAAAGGCTCTACCCCTACTCAGGAATCACACCGACTATGTGAGCAGCAAGAGAAGGAAGCATGCCGACTGCGAGAGCAACAAGAGGAAGAAGCAAGACGCCGGCACGACGCTCTACGCAGGGCCGAGCGGACTATATAGCAACAAATCCTCCAAACCCGAGTCTGCGACCACGATGTCTTCATTACTCCTCAACAGAACATCGTGGCTGCTGCGACTCTACTGGATACACTCCAGTTCGGACTAGATCACCAGGCCACCCCGACGATCGCAAGAATAAAAGCCATGCTTAACGCTGCTGCATGTCAGCAGCACCAATAGCCGGGTGATACCCTCATACCGACCAACCGGTCGACATCCCCAACGACAGTCTCATCTACCTCAAAGCGACGCCGAGCGGCTAGCTCCAGTCAGCCGCATAGGGAGGCACGTCAAGCGTCACTCGGCAACCCCAATCACAACCGGCAACGTCAAAGCAACCGTCGGGACGATCAGAACCTCCGAGACCGACTACGACGCGACCTTCGGCAGGACATCATCGCTCGGCGCCGTGAACGAGAAGAAGATGAGCAACGCCAACTGGAAGACAAGAACAAGCGTTTCAGCCTCCACCACGAGCAGTTTCGCCGCCGTATTCAGAGTCGGAACCCTCATGAAGACGAAGGCATACCGGCCTTCACCCAGGAGCTACAACAGGTCGACTGGGCGTCCGGTTTCAAGCCTACAGGCATCGACAAATACGACGGCAAGACCAATCTCGAGTCCTAGCTCATGGTCTACACTCTGACGATCCGAGCAGCTGGAGGAATCACAAAGTCATGGCTAACTACCTCCTAGTCGCTTTAGCCGACTCAACGAGGACATGGCTAACAGGACTTCCCAAGCAATCAATCGGCTCCTAGGGAGAACTCCGGGAACGTCTCATCGCCAACTTCCAGGGAACATACGAGAGGCCATCTTCCGAGTACGACCTGTATCAGTTACATCAAAGGAAGAACGAGTCTCTTCGTGACTTCATCAAGAGGTTCTCTGAGAAGAAGAATTCTATCCCAATGATCAAGGATGAGGTCGTCATCGCCGCCTTTCGAAAAGGAGTCAAAAACACCTCGTTCATCGACAAATACACGCGGAAGCCTCCTAACTCTGTCAAGGCTTTATTCGACATGGTGAACAAGTGCGCCGACTCGGCTGACGCTGTGGCTGAGGCCCTCGATGACAAGAAGGCACCCTGACAAAAGAAGCGGGAGGGCACCAACGACGCGGTCCCGACTAAAGTCGGGAGTCGCAAACACAAGTCAAACGGCTTCATTGTGGCAATCGGTCACAACCGTCTTCGACTCTCAACAACTGAAGATTATCAAGACAACAAGTGACAAGCTCGGGGGCTCAAAAGCCCAAACACAAGGATGGCATCCCCACTCCCAAATACCGAACACCTAAGTCGCTCTCTGATAAAAAGTTCTTCATTTGGCCATGCCATTGCTGCAGCCGCTTACACCTAATAGGTGCACAAGCTGCACTTTTTTCTGTCTTTTTCTCTTAAATGATTGCAAAAGTATTCGAGTAGCATAAATCCTGATCCGTGAAACTTTGCTCCATGAAAGACGAACTCAAGTCACCCAAAACGTGTGTCTGGGAAAGAGCCATGAGCCAACTCCCGGCGCTAGGGGGCTATGATTAGTTGGGCAGAGTGCTTAAACGTAAGGGGTCAACTACTCAGAGAAATTAATATCAGTAAGAGGAAGAACACGTATTTACATATATTGTAAAATACATTTTATTCGGGTGATTGTTTTCATCATCAGATGCTACTCATCCGGTATCTTTATAGCACAGGGCCAGCTCCGGATACGCGTGACAGGAACTCAGGGCTGCGAGCCTATCTCCTACGCTCAGGGGCTGGACAAGTCTGCCAAAATACACTCGAAATGCTCCATGAGGGCTACTGACCAAGTACTTGTGCCAGTCGGGACATCATCTTCCCTGGCTACGCTACAAGTGAGCTTACAACCGACCTCCGGCACTAGTTGGGGGTCATATACTACTCGACTGGGTGAGGTACGCCCCATGAGGGTCGCCAGCCAAATCCTACGCTAATGCTAGGTTCGGGTATCTTATTTGTTCACAACTCTGTCAGATCGGGTATGCCCCATGAGGGTCGCCAACCGAATCCTATACTAATGCAAGGGTCAGGTACCTTATTTGGCCATAACTCTGTTGGATAGGGTACGCCCCATGAGGGTCGCTAGCCGAACCCTCTGCTAATGCAAGGCTCGGGTACCTTGTTCAGCTTTACCCAAGTCAGAGAAGACTTACATCGTCAAAGCGCATCCGGGGTTCTCATGCACCGCGTCACACCTGAGGAGGGCAAGCAAATCCTGCAATATACCTACTCAGGCTTATGTGGCAACCAGGTTGAATCTAGAACGTAAGTCGGAAAGGTTTGTAAATAAGGATTTCTCTGGCTGATTGCAGTTACCGACACCAAAAAACTCATCCTAACATGCGATGGATGATACTTCTATAGAGCTATGTTGGGTAGGTCAGTTCAGGCCGGCTTATTTGGTAGCAGCCACCAAGATATGAGTTCCTACTGTAGCATGCCCCATGTGGGCCGCTCGCAGGCTGAGTTGAAATTATAGCGCTGGTGCTACCAACAGGAGCCAATGAGGTAAACAGATATGCTTCATGAGAGCCTTATTGCTAAACATATATGTTTGGGTATCTGTTTAATCCACCAGGTCTCGAGGATATATCCTTACAAGGATCACAAGCTGGTCTTCATTAAAATTGGGGATGCAGGTATCTCTCTCGAGTACACCTGACCACACTGTGGATTTATTTTCATGCAGTGGTACTCGGCCTACATGCGTGGCCACCAGTTGCCATGAGCAACGTTATTCCAGCCGACATGACGCTGAAGAGTCTAACTTTCTAGTAGTGCACTACTCGGGAGAGAGTATAAATATCTTTTCCCGCTGACATGATGCGGAGGAGTCTAACTTCTGAATAGGACGCCACTCGGAAAAGAATATAAACCCCCTTTTCCAGCTGACATGACGCTGAAGAGTCCCATATACAAGTAGCATCCTACTCGGCAAGACTATAAACACATATTCCGACTGACATGAAGTCGAAGAGTCCTACATACGAGTAGTTCCCTACTCGGCAAGACTATAAAGTTTATTCCGGTTGATATGATACCGAAGAGTCTCATATACCAGTAGTAATTTACTCGGGAAAGACTACAAGATTAAAGATCTTTGACTTTATTTTTAATTGTTTTCACAATTAAGCACAAAGTCAGGGGCTACACCTAATAGGTGCGCCTATTCGGTGCATACTATTCATACTTCTACATGGAGCCCTTCATAGCATCGCTGCCAGCTGACATGAAGCAGGACTCGGGAGAAGAAGCAGTCGGACAAAGAATACTCGGGAGCAATGTACTCGGGAAGACTTCACCGTGGAGGATGAGCACTCGGCATCAGCTATGACTCAACTATGAAGGTCTCAGGGGCTACTGTGGGTGCCATGGGCCCCGGGTACCTCATGACAAGCATATGGGCCACTCGGATAAAGGATGGGGCTAGCCTTGTAATTAGGGACGTAGCCACACTCGGCAGACTTTGCCTTGTACGATAAGGAAAACACAGTCCTAGTTGGGTGCATTATATCTCTAAGAGGAGATCCCTTGGCCGTAATCCGGTTGGGAATCCTACCTTGTAACCCTGTCCCCCAGTATATAAGGGGAGGCAGGGCGCCCCATGAGGGCAGCTGAGTTGGTTCACCAGAATCACCACTGCAAATCCTCAAAGGAATAACACCACAACTGGACGTAGGGTATTACCTCACATCGAGGGCCTAAACCAGTATAAAATCTCTGCGTGTTCCTTTGCAATCCATCAAGTTTCCATCCGCCGAGTAGCCCCATATATTTATTGCCAGTGTAAAACATCGACAGACACCTTGTAGTTCGGGCCCAATCACCAGGCCACCCCGACAATCATGAGGATCAAACCAATGATCACCGCTGCGGCTTGTCAGCAGTGACAATGATCTGGAGACACTTTCATACCGTCAAACAAGATGGCTTTAGACACGGCGGTTTCATCTACTTCAGCACGGCGCTGAGCAGCTGGCCCTGATCAGCATCACTTGGAGTCACGACATACGTCACTCGGCAGTCCGAGTAACGACCGACGGCGGCATCATCATGACAACCACCATGATAACTAGGACGTCCGAGGACGACTACGGCGGAATCTCCGCCACGATATTAACGCTCGACGCCGAAAACATGAGGAGGATGAGTGCCGCTGACTAGAAGATGAGCGTGAGCGCTTCGGACTCTAGCAGGAGCGATTTCATCGCCATAGTTGGAGTCAGAGCCCTCACCCAGATGAAGGAGTACCGGCGTTCACCCACGAACTACAACAAGTCGACTGGCCATCTGGCTTCAAACCGACTAGAATAGAGAAGTACGATGGAAAGACCAACCCGGAGTCCTGGCTCACAGTTTATACCTTGGTAATCCGTGCGGCCAGAGGCGATCACAAGGTCATGGCTAACTACCTGCCAGTTGCCTTGGCTGACTTAGCAAGGACATGGCTAACAGGGCTTCCCAGGAAGTCAATTGGCTCCGGGGGAGAACTCCATGAACATTTCGTCGCGAACTTCCAAGGAACGTATGAGAGGCCATCTTCCGAGTACGATCTATATCAGTGCCACCAGAGGAAGAACGAGTCCCTCCGCCATTTCGTTAAGCATTTTTTCGAGAAAAGAAACTCAATACCTAAAATCAAGGACGAGGTCGTCATCGCCGCCTTTCGCAAGGGAGTCAGAGATGCACCGTTCATCGCCAAGTTTACTCAGAAGCCACCCAATTCCATCCAAACTCTCTTTGAGATGGCCAATAAATATGCTAATTCATCTATCGGCGAAACGGGACTGGGGGTCCCACAGTCCGCGGGGACGCGTGGATCTTCGGCCACGTCAACTCCTCCGGGCCCACATTCTGCACTGGTGACGGCCGGCTACAGCCTTCTTCCCACCAAGTACCTGGGGCCCGAGCACTGCCCGGGCCCAGGTGCACCTTCTCCGGGCGCCTCGCGACGGGCGCCCACATCCACCCCGGGTCCCGGGGGCATTCTCGATAAGGGGCACTCCTCTGTGCCCTGTCCCGGGGCCCACAGGCTCCATGCCCGGGCCCCGGGTCTCGTCCCCGGTCCCGGGAAGCTCCGTGCCCGGGCCCCGGGTCTTGCCTTGTGTGCGCGGAGGGCTCGATGAGCTCTCCGCCTCGGGCACGAGGCCGGCTTGAGCGGATCAGCTCCCCAACTACCCGCATTAATAGCGAGGCGACGGGGTGCCTCCCGCCTGTCTCCCGGTCGGACATGCGTGCACCGTTATGATGGCCTTCCGTGGGCCTCCTCCCAGTGCCGTCAGAGAACTTTCGGCTGAGAGGGCCTCGATTCTCCACACTCTGGCAGTGGAGGCGCGCGCTGTCACATCTCCATACTCCAGCCGCCTGCAGCAGACCAACTCCAGCCGCCCGCAGCAGCTAACCAGACATGCAGTGGCGACTAGACGTCCCTCCGGCGCGGCGCGGCAGGCGGCCGCGTGCGTGCGACAAGACAAATCGTAGCTAGCTTTCTCTGTGTACTGGGCACTGTGGACTCCCCTTGATCGATAAAAGGAGGATCCATGCCTGCAGGTCGGGGGACTCTAAGGTCTCAGGACTCTGGATCTCTGGTTCTCGCTCTCCCTGGAGCTACTCTCGGACGTTGGATCTCTGGCTCTAGCTCGCTCTCTCGCTACTGTTCATCTTCTTCAGCTCGCTCTGTCTCTCTTTTCTGAAGGGAGGGCTAGCTCCTGAGCACCCTGAGTTCATCTTGTATCAGCAACCCACATTCATCTCCACATAGCAAAACACATACAGGAGTAGGGTATTACGCCTCTGTGCGGCCCGAACCTGTCTACTTCTCCTGTCTCCTTGCGTGCCATCTCTCAGCCCGGGCCCCCGGCGCCCGAGCATCTATCTTCTCCCAGACGCCGCTGCCGTCCTGTGAACAACTCCCCTGGCCGAACTCAAAAGGGGGGTCTCCAGACTCCCCGCGGTTGGAGTTTACTCCTTCGACATCATCCGACTCAGTGGCAGAGGCACTTGATGACAAGCCTCGATAGAAGGAGCGACGGGAGATGGACGACGCGGCCCTATCCAAGTCTCGGAACCACAAGCAGAAATCTGAGGACCACATTGCAGCAGTCGATCGCAACCGTCCTCAACATCCTAGAACCGAAGATTATCAGAATGACAAGTGACATGCTCGGGGGCTCAATAGCTCAAATGCAAGGATGGCATCCCCACTCCCAACTCGTGCAATACCGAACAGCTAAGTCACTTTCTGATAAATATTTTCTCCTTTACATGATATTCTTATCTAAATGGACTAGGAGGCAACTCACTTCCCTATGGTTTGACTCAGATAGGATTAGCACCAGTCGGGATCAGATCTAGGGGGATGAGATCGACAATTTCTCACTCGGCCCTGCCAATGTCGCAGCCGCTTTCACCTAATAGGTGTACATACTGCACATTTTCTGTTTTTACTCTTAATGATTTCAAAAGTACTCGAGTAGAATAAATTCCGATCAAGTATAAACCAACTTACCTAGTGCAGCCCTATAAAATCCGAAGATTTTGATCATTGCTCAACCTACCTATTGCTTTGGGGGTGTGCCACCAAAGCGTAGCAGATTTTGATGCTGAAATCATCACAGAAATCTTTGAATATGTCACCCATGAACTGAGTGCGTTGCCCATAATGATGCGATTGGGAATTCCAGATCTATAGATTATTCTTAGTATGAAGTCTTTCACCTAGGCTGCAGTTATGGTAGCAACAGGTCTAGAATCAATCCACTTTGTGATGATGTCCACCACGACGAACAGATGTGTAAACCCTCCTGGCGCCTTCTTGAATGGCCTGACCATGTCAAGCCCCTAGATAGGGCCACAAAATTAGGATAGCCTGCAACTCTTGTGTTAGTAGGTGAGTTTGCCGAACGAAAAATCAACATCCCTTGTATGACAAGACGAGTGCTTCAGCATTGGTAACCGCAATTGGCCAGAGGAATCCTTGTCTCCAAGCCTTTCCGACATATGTTCTAGATGCAGCATGGTTGCCACAGATGCCCGATTGGATAGATTGCAGGATCAAATGTTGGGGTCATCACAAAGTGGATTGATTCCAGACCTGTTGCTACCATAACTGCAGCCTAGGCGAAAGACTTCATACTAAGTATAATCTACAGATCTGGAATTCCCAATCGCATCATTATGGGCAACGCACTCAATTCATGGGTGACATATTCAAAGATTTCTGTGACGATTTCAGCATCAAAATCTGCTACGCTTTGGTGGCACACCCCCAAAGCAATAGGCAGGTTGAGCAATGATCAAAATCTTTGGATTTTATAGGGCCGCAACGACGACCTGCGTAGGGCTAGGCGGACTTCTCAGCAACAAATCCTCAAAACCTGAGTTGGCAACCACGACGTCTTCATTACACCTCAACAGAACGTTGTAGCCACTGCAACTCTACTGGATACACTGCAATTTGGGCCTAATCATCAGGCCTCCCCGACTATAGCAAGCATAAAAGCCATGATCACTGCTGCTGCGTGGCAGCAACGTCAATAGTCGGGCGATACACTCCTACCGACTAACAAGTTGGCTTCCCCAATGGCAGTCTCATCCGCCTCAACGTGACGCCGAGCAGCCGGCTCCAGTCAGCCACACACGGAGTCACGTCAGACGTCACTCGGCAACCCCAACAACAACCGGTGACATCAAAACAACCGTCGAGACAACTAGGATCTCCAAGGCTGACTACAGCATGACCTTCGGCAGGACATCAACGCTCGGTGCCGCGAACGAAAGGAAGACGAGATACGCCGACTAGAAGACAAGAACGAGCGCTTCGGCCTCCACCACAAGCAGTTTCACTGTCACGGTCAGATTCGGAGTCCTCACACAGATGAAGGTGTACCAGCCTTCACCCACGAGCTGCAACAAGTCGACTGGCCATCAGGCTTCAAGCCAACTGGAATTGGAAAATACGACGGGAAGACCAACCCCGAGTCCTGGCTCACGATCTACATTCTGGCAATCCGAGCAGCTGGAGGAGATCACAAGGCCATGGCTAACTACCTCCCAGTCGCTCTAGCTGACTCGGCGAGAATATGGATAACAGGACTTCCTAAGAGAATATGGCTCCTAGGGAGAACTCCGGGAACGCTTCATCGCTAATTTCTAAAGAATGTACGAGAGGCCATCTTCTGAGTACGATCTGTATCAGTTGCATCAAAGAAAGAACGAGTCGCTTCATGATTCCATCAAGAGGTTCTTCGAGAAGAAGAATTCAATCCCAATGATCAAGGACGAGGTCATCACACCGCCTTTCGAAAAGGAGTCAAAGACCGTTCATCGCTAAATTCACTCAGAAGCCTCCCATCTCTGTCAAGGCTCTATTCGACATGGCGAACAAGTACGCCAACTCGGCCGACGCTGTTGCTGAGGCCCTCGATGACAAAAAGGCACCCTGACAGAAGAAGCGGAAGGACACTGATGACGCAGCCCTGACTAAGGCTGGGAACCGCAAACGCAAGTCGAACGACTTCATTGTGGCAGTCGGTCACAAGCGTTTTCGACCTCCTACAACTGAAGATTATCAGAACAACAAGTGACATGCTCGGGGGCTCAAAAGCCCAAACACAAGGATGGCATCCCCACTCCTAAATACCGAATAGCTAAGTCGCTTTCTGATAAATATTTCCTCACTCGGCCTTGCCAATGCCGTAGCCGCTTACACCAAATAGGTGGACAAGCTGCACATTTTTCTGTTTTTTCTCTTAATGATTGCAAAAGTAATCGAGTAGCATAAATTCTGATCCATGAAACTTTGCTCCATGAAAGATGAACTCAAGTCACCCAAAACGCATATCTGGGAAAGAGCCATGAGCCAACTCCCGACGCTAGGGAGCTATGACTAGTCGGGCAGAGTGCTTGAACATAAGGGGTCAACTACTTGGGGAAACTAATATCAATAAGAGGAGGAACACATATTTACATATATTGTAAAATACATAAATTTTCTTCGGGTGATTGTTTTCATCATCAGATGCTACTCATCCAATATGTTTATAATGCAGGGCCAATTCCGAATACACGTAACAGGAACTTAGGGCTACGAGCCTATCCCCTAGCTCGGGGGCTGGACCAGTCTGCCAAGATACACTTGGAGTGCGACGCTTCAAGAATCACTTGGAATGCTCCATGAGAGCCATTGTCCGAGTACTCGCACTAGTCGGGACTCGTGGGTGGGCTAAAAACCAACCTCTGGCGCCAGTCGGAGCTCGGGTACCACTCGACTGGGTGAGGTACGCCCCATGTGGGTTGCCAGCCGAATCCTACGCTAATGCTACGTTCGGTTACCTTATTCGGTTACAACTCGGCTGGGTGAGGTACGCCCCATGAGGGTCGCCAGCCGAATCCTACGCTAATGCTAGGTTCGGGTACCTTATTCGGTTACAACTCTGTTGGGTGAGGTATGCCTCATGAGGGTCACCAGCTGAATCCTATGCTAATGTTAGGTTCGGGTAACTTATTTGGCTAATAACCGATCTCCGACACCAGTCGGAGCTTGTGTACCATTTTGCTGGGTAAGGTACGCTCCATGAGGGTCGCCAGCCGAATCCTATGCTAATGCGAGGTTCGGGTACCTTATTTGGCTAACAACCGACCTCCGGCACCAGTCGGAGCTCGGATACCACTCCACTGAGTTGGGTACACCCCATGAGGGTCGCCAGCCGAATCCTATACTAATGCGAGGTTCGGGTACCTTATTCGGCTAATATAACTGACCTCCGGCGCCAGTCGGGGCTCGTGTACCACTCGGCTAGATAGGGTACGCCCCATGAGGGTCGCTAGCCGAATCCTATGCTAATGCTAGGTTCAGGTACCTTATTTGGTCACAACTCTACCAGGTTTGGCACGCCCCACGAGGGTCGCCAGCTGAATTCTATGCTAATATGAGGTTCGGGTACCTTATTTGGCTATTAATCTGTTGGGTAAGGTATGCCCCATGAGGGTCGCCAGCCAAGTCCTATGCTAATACGAGGTTTGGGTACCTTATTCGGCTTTGCCGAAGTCAGAGAAGACCCATATCGTCAAAGCGCATCCGGAGTTTTCATGCACTGCATCACACCTGAGGAGGGCAAGCAGATCCTGCAATATATCTACTTGGGCATCTGTGGCAATCATGTTGTATCCAGAACATAAGTCGGAAAGGCTTGCAGACAAGGATTCCTCTGGCTGATTGCGGTTACCGACGCTGGAGTACTCATCCTGACATGCGAGGGATGCTAATTTTAGAGGGCTGCGCTGAGTAGGTTGGTTTAGGCCAGCTTATTCAATAGTAGGCCAAAGATATGAGTTTCTGGATAGCACGCTCTATTGGGCCGCTCGCTGACTATGTTAAAATCACAGTGCAGGTGCTATTCACAGAAACCAATTAAATAATCAGATATGCTTCATGCTAAGCCTACAGCCGGGTGTATACATTCGAGTATCTGCATTATTTACCAGGTATTGAGGATACATCCTTATAAGGATCGATAGCTGGTCTCCATTAAAATTGGGGATGCAGGTATCTCTCAAATACACCTGACCACGTATTGGTTTAAAATCCATAAAGTGGTACTTGGCTTACATGCTTAGCCATTATTGGCCATGAGCAAAAATCATTCCAGCTAACATGATGCTGAAGAGTCTCATATACCAGTAGTACACTACTCGGGAAAGACTACAAGGTTAAAGATCTTTGACTTTATGTTTAATTATTTCACAATTAAGCACAAAGTCGAGGGCTACACCAAATAGGTGCGCCTATTCGGTGCACACTATTCATATTTCTACATGAAGCCCTTCATAGCCTCGTTACCAGCTAACATGAAGCAGGACTCGGAAGAAGAAGCACTCAGACAAAGAGTACTCGGGAGCAATGCATTTGGGAATTCTTCACCATGGAGGATAAGCACTCGGCATCAGCTGTGACTCAACTATGAAGGTCTCAGAGGCTGCAGTCAGTGCCATGGGCCCCGGGTACCTCATGAGAAACTATTGGGCCACTCAGACAGAGGATGGGCCTAACCTTGTAATTAGGGATACAATAGGACTCGACATACATAACCCTGTACGACAGGGAAGGATATAGTCCTAGTCAGGCACGTTGTACTCCTAGAAGGAAATCCCTTGGTCGGAGTTCGACTGGGATTCCTACTCTGTAACCCTATCCCTCGGTATATAAGGGGAAGCAGGGCTCCCTTGAGGGCAGGATCACCAAGATCACCAAGATCAGAATCATACAATCTCAAAGGCAATGCACCACAACTGAACGTAAGGTATTACCTCATCTCGAGGGCCTGAACCAGTATAAATTGCTTGTGTTCCTTTGCAATCCATCGATTTTCGGTCCGATGAGTAGCCCTATATATTTATTGCCGATACAAAACATCGACAGGAAACCATGGGCCCCGGGTACCACAAGAAGGGCAATTACGGCCACTCGGACAGAGGGTAGGCCGGTCCCTACAATTGGAGATAGAGTAGGATTCGGCTTCATATTACCTTGCATACAAGGAAAGGGATATAGTCCTAGCCGGATACTCTATGTACTGATAAGAAAAGCCCTTGGTCGTATCCGACTAGGTTTCCTACCCTATAACCCTCATTCCTCCAATATATAAGGAGGGGTAGGGAGCCCCCTGTGGCAGAAGAAGGAGAACATAATCTCATCAGAGAAACCTCAAAGGTAATACACAACAGCTGGAAGTAGGGTATTACCTCACCTTGAGGGACTGAACCAGGATAAATTGTTTCGTGTTCCTTTGCAATCCATCAAGTTTAGGTCTCACGAGTAGCCCCATATTCTTATTGCCAATACAAAACATCGACAATCGTGACTATGCTCAGAGAGGAGCCGAGGTCCAGAACGATCAAGGATGCCAGGTGATGAGATTAGACACAAGGTGTGGGACATGGTTGATGGACATCATATGGGAGGTCTTCGTCCAAAATGAAAAAAATAGAAAATTGAAGTTGCTACAGTACTCAGACTGAATTAGGCTGCATGCGCTGAGGGACTGTGGAAAGGAGAATTTAATTTGGTAAATTGTAATTAGATCTAGTAATTGAGGGTTTGAGTCCCAGTGGGACTAGGAGTTCTACTCCTACTTTGTGTAGGAGGTTTTAGGTATAAATAGATGAGGGGTTGAGGCTCTAGAGTTATAACTTTTGAAAGAGAGAAAAGCTAGGGTTTAGTTTTGAGAGAGAGGAGTGCTTTGTATGTGCTTTGTAAACATATCTTGATGCAATAAATTTGATCTACTTTGAAGAACATCTTCGGTGTGTATCCTTCTAAATTCCGATGGTTCATCCGACAAGGACGCGGCGCAGAGGCGGCGGTTCTATCGGCAGACATACGGCGGTCAGACCGACGCAACAGAGACGGTCTAACCGGTGCACTCCATCTAGGTTTGAGGGTTTTTTTATTCCACAAAAGATTTTGGTTTTTGGTGTTCCTACCATTCACCCTCCTCCCTCTGGTAGGCTTGGTTCTTGTGTTCGATCCTACAAAAAGAACATGAGAGTTGAAAAAGCCAAGGGCTTCATGGAAGACAAGTATGGAACAATCTAGAAGGGGGAACGGTTATGCGTTCCAAAAAACAAGGAACTTAAAGATCTGATACTCCAGGAAACTCATAAGACGCAGTACTCCATTCACCCCAAAAGCACTCAAATATACCAAGATCTCAAGATGAAGTTTTGGTGGGCCAGCATGAGAAGAGAGATCGCGGAATTCATGGCACTCTGCGATGTGTGCCAATGAGTCAAAGCAGAACACCAATGGCCCTCAGGACTTCTACAACCGCTCAGAGTCCCAGAGTGGAAATGGGAAGAGATCGGGATGAACTTCATCACCGGTTTGCCCCGAACATCTTCAGGATATGATTCGATCTGGGTGATCGTTGACCGACTCACCAAGGTTGCCCATTTCATTCCTGTGCACACGACTTATTTAGGCAAGAGACTAGCAGAACTCTACATGGCCCGCATAATGTGTTTACACAGGGTACCCAAGAGGATTGTATCCAACCACGGTAGCCAGTTCACTTCCAAATTCTGGCAGAAGCTACAAGCAGAACTGGGAACCTGACTGAATTTCAGCACGGCCTACCATCCATAAACAGATGGGCAGACTGAAAGAGTCAATCAAATATTAGAGGACATGCTAAGAGCCTGTGCTTTAGACTTCGGTGGGACTTGGGATAAGAGCCTGCCCTACACAGAGTTCTCATACAACAACAGTTAGCAAGCCAGTTTGTAGATGGCACCATTTGAAGCCTTGTATGGTAGGAAGTGCCGTACACCCCAAGGAAGCTAAGGAGAAAGTGGCCATTATTCGGGAAAGATTGAAGACAGCCCAGTCAAGATAGAAGAGCTATGCCGACAACCGCCACCGAGACTTAAGCTTTGAGGAAGGAGACTACGTGTATCTTCGTGTCACTCCACTCCGAGGGGTACACAGGTTCCAAACAAAGGGAAAGTTGGCACCACGCTTCGTGGGACCCTACTAGGTCCTAGCTTGTAAAGGCGAAGTCGTGTATCAGTTGGATCTTCCAGCTTCAATGGTAGGCATACACTATGTGTTCCATGTGTCCCAACTAAAGAAATGTCTGAGGGTACCAGCAGAACAAGCCGATCCGGAATAGATTGAAATCCAGGAGGACCTCACTTACATGAAGAGGCTGGTCTAAATCTTGGAGATCAGTGAAAGGAACACCAGGAGCCGAGTAATCAGATTCTGCAAGGTACAATGGAGCCACCATTCAGAGGAAGAAGCTACCTCGGAGTGGGAGGATGAATTGAAGTCCGTCCATCCGCACCTTTTCGCCTGCACTTCCGAATCTCAAGGGCGAGATTCTATTTAAGGGGGGTAGGTTTGTCACACCCTGAGTTTTTCCCCTTAATAGTGCCACACAAAAATACATTAATGAAAATGCCCAAAGAAATTGTTTAAATAAGGCTATGGAATTAATTAATAGAGAAAATACAAAATAACCATCCATCATGGCTGGGAATATTTTTCTTGTATTCCTCTTGCCAAAATACATTAACAGGATTTTTATTAGAATTTTTAGAGCACTGGAAGTAATTTTAATAAATCAAAATAAGTTATCGGAATTACAATCCTCTGAAAAATCCCCCTTTTTCCTTTTTCTTTTTCTTTTTCTCTTTTTCTCTCTTTCTTTCCTTCCTGGGCCACGGCCTGTTCTGTTCCCGGCCTCCCCCGCTGTAACACCCCACCCTAGCACCACCTATAGTGACACTAGAGTGAGAGCGCCGCAGGAGATTGGCGCGAACCAATTCCCACAGAACCACATTGCCAGTACCAATCCCAGGA
Source organism: Oryza meyeriana var. granulata (assembly GCA_003991445.1). Classification (NCBI taxonomy): domain Eukaryota; kingdom Viridiplantae; phylum Streptophyta; class Magnoliopsida; order Poales; family Poaceae; genus Oryza; species Oryza meyeriana. Next base: position 27,996 of record RYFJ01000707.1, read on the forward strand.
AACCTTGCTGGTACCCGCGGTCAACCGAGATGTACCATAGCAGCTAAATAAAATAGTTATATACATTATACCTTTATAAGTTGCGCCTTCGGACAAGCTCTGAGCAGCAACCTGCAAATAGAACAGCAGTGGAACGACAACACAGCGAGAACCCAATCCACAAGCAACGGCTTGGAATTAGGAAAGAAACCCTAATCTTTCTTCCACTTCACTCTTCCTAGAGGGTGTCGATGTTTTGTATCGGCAATAATTATATGGGACTACTCGTGAGACCTAAACTTGATGGATTGCAAAGGAACACGAAATGATTTATCCTGGTTCAGACCCTCAAGGTGAGATAATACCCTACTTCCAGTTGTTGTGTATTGCCTTTGAGGTTTCTCAGGTGAGATTGTCCTATGCCCCAGTGGGCTCCCTACCCCTCCTTATATATTGGAGGGATGAGGGTTACAGGGTAGAAAACCCAGTCGGATATGACCAAGGGCTTTCCTTATTAGTATATAGAGAGTCCGGCTAGGATTATATCCCTTTCCTTGTCATGCAAGGTAATATGAAGCCGAGTTCTACTCTATCTCCAATTGTAGGGACCGGCCCACCCTCTGTCCGACTGGCCATAATTGCCTTCCTTGAGGTACCCGGGGCCCATGGCCTCCACAGTAGCCCTGAGACCTTCATAGTTGAGTCACAGTTGATGCCGAGTGCTCGTCCTCCACGGTGAAGAGATTTCCGAGTGCTTTGCTCCCGAGTATTCATTGTCTAAGTGCTTCTTCTCCCGAGTCCTGCTTCATGTCAGCTGGCAACGAGGCTATGAAGGGCTTCATGGAAGAATATGAATAGTGTGCGCCGAATAAGCGCACCTATTAGGTGTAGCCCCGACTTTGTGCTTAATTGTGAAACAATTAAACATAAAGTCAAAGATCTTTAACCTTTTAGCCTTTCCCGAGCAGTATACTACCCGAAATTAGACTCTTCAGCATCATGTCAGCTGAAAGTATTTTTGCTCAAGGCAATTTTGGCTAAGCATGTAAGCCAAGTATCACTATGGAGTAAATCCAATGTGTGATGAGGTGTACTTGAGAGATACCTGCATCCTCAATTTTAATGGAGATCAGCTAATGATCCTTATAAGGATATATCCTCAATACCTTAAAATAATCAAGGTACCCGAATGTATACACCCGGCTGTAGCCTTAGCATGAAGCGTATCTGATTATTTAATTGGTTCTTGTAAAATAGCACCTGCATCACGATTTTAACGCGACCAGCGGGCGACTCAATAGGGCATGCTATTTAAGAACTCATATCTTTGGCCTACTACCGAATAAGTCGGACCAAACCAACACACCCAGCGTAGTCCACAAAATTGGCATCCTTCGCATGTCTGAACAATGTCATTGGCGTCGGTAACCGTAGTCAGCCAAAGGAACCCTTGTCTGCAAGCCTTTCCAACTTATGTTCTGGATGCAGCATGGTTGCCACAGATGCCCGAGTGGATAGATTACAGGATCTGCTTGCCCTCCTCAGGTGTGACGTAGTGCATGAGAACTCCAGATGTGCATTGACAATACTGGTCTTCTCCGACTATGATAAAGCTTTTACTCCATCGCTTGACATACTCAGCTTTGTTGCAATCTTTAGGAAGTTCATCTTCCAGTAGAAATCAAATGATTGGGGTCTTCCAGTCTTGAAAAATAATGAACACCTCCGTAGGTTCTGGGTTTGGTGCTACCTCCGACTGAAAGCTCCAGTAGTGGCTTCTATCCTTGTTTTGGCCAAATAGGTACCCAAACGCTACGCTAGCATAGGATTCAGCTGGCGACCCTCTTGGGGCATACCCAACCTGGCAAAATTGTAGCCGAATAAGGTACCCGAACCTCGCATTAGCATAGGATTCGGCTGGTGACCCTCATGGGGCATACCCTACCCAACAGAGTTGTGGCCAAATAAGGTACTCGAACCTTGCATTAGCATAGGATTTGGCTGGCGACCCTCATGGGGCGTACCTTACTCAGCGAGTAGCACCCGAGCCCCGACTAGTGCCGGAGGTCGGTTATTAGCCCCCATGGGACGTACCAAGGTCGAGGTGGCATCCGTGTCCCGACTGGCGCAAGTACTCAGTCAGTAGCCCTCATGAAGCATTCCAAGTGATTCTTAAAGCGTCGCACTTCAAGTGTATCATGGCAGACTGGTCCATCCCCCGAGCGTAGGAGATAGGCTCATAGCCTTGAGTTCCTGTTACGCATATCCGGAACTGGGCCATGCATTATAAACATATCGGATGAGTAGAATCTGATGAAGAAAACAATCACCCAAAGAAAATCTAAATATTTTACAATAGATGTAAATATGTGTTCCTCCTCTTATTGATATTAATTTCCCCGAGTAGTTGACCCCTTACGTTTAAACACTCTGCCCGACTAGTCATATCCCCCAAGCGTCGGGAGTCGGCTCATGGCTCTTTCCCAGACACACGTTTTGGGTGACTTGCGTTCGTCTTTCATGGAGCAAAGCTTCACGAATCGGAATTTTTGCTACTCGAGTACTTTTGCAATCATTAAGGGCAAAAACAGAAAATACGCAGAATATACACCTATTAGGTGTAAGCTGCTGTGGCATTGGTGAGGCCGAGTGAGGAATTGACAATCTCATCCCCCTAGATCCAATCCCGACTGGCACTAAGCCGTATTTGAGTCAAACCATAGGGAAGTGAGTTGTCTCCTGGCCCATTTAGATGAGAATATCATATAAAGGAACAAATATTTATCAGAAAACGACTTAGTTGTTCGGTATTGCACGAGTTGGGAGTGGGGATGCCATCCTTGCATTAGAGCTTTTAAGCCCCTGAGTATGTCACTTATCATTCTGATAATCTTCAGTTATAGGAGGTCGAAGACGGCTGCGACCGACTGCCACAATGAAGTCGTCCAACTTGCGTTTACGGTTCCCAGCCTTAATCGGGGCCGCGTCATCAGTGTCCTTCCACTCCTTCTGTCGGGGTGCCTTTTTATCATCGAGGGCCTCAGCAACAGCATCGGCAGAGTTGACGTATTTGTTCGCCATGTCGAATAGAGCTTTGACAGAATTTGGAGACTTCCGAGTGAACTTAGCGATGAACAAGGTGTCCTTGACTCCTTTTCGAAAGGTGACGATGACGACCTCGTCCTTGATCTTCAGGATTGAATTCCTCTTCTTAGAAAACATTTTGATGAAATCACGAAGAGACTCGTTCTTTCTTTGATGGCACTGATATAGATCGTACTCGGAAGATGGCCTCTCGTACGTTCCTTGGAAATTGGCGATGAAGTGTTCCCGGAGTTCTCCCTAGGAGCCGATTGACCTCTTAGGAAGTCCAGTTAGCCATGTCCTTGCCGAGTTGGCTAGAGCAACTAGGAGGTAGTTAGCCATGGCCTTGTGATCTCCTCCAGTTGCTCAGATCGCCAGAGTGTAAACTGTGAGCCAGGACTCGGGGTTGATCTTCCCATCGTATTTTTTAATTCCAGTCGGCTTGAAACCTAATGGCCAGTCAACCTATTGAAGCTCCTGGGTGCAGGCTGGTACTCCTTCATCTGAATAAGGACTTCGACTCTGACTGCGACGGTGAAACCACTCGTGGTAGAGGCTGAAGCGCTCATTCTCGTATTCCATTTGGCGACGCTTGTCCTCCTCGCGTTCGCGGCGCCGTGCTTTGATGTCTCGCTGGAGATCATGTCGTAGTCAGCCTCGGAGATCCTGATTGTCCCGACGGCTATCTTGATTTCGGCGCCGTTGGTCTGTGTGCGGCTGACTAGAGCCAGCCGCTCGACATCGTGTTGATGCAGATGAGATCACCGTTGGAAAGGCTAACCTGTTGGTCGGTATGAGAGTGCCACCCGACTGTTGACGCTGCTGACATGCAGCAACAGTGATCATGGCTTTAATCCTTGCTATCATCGGGGTGGCCTGGTGATCAGGCCCAAATTGCAGTGTACCCAGTAAGGTTGCAGCGGCCACAACGTTCTGTTGAGGGGGTCACAAAGATGTCATGGTCGCCGACTCGGGTTTGGAGGATCTCCCATTGAGCAGTGCACCCGGCCTTGCGTAGATTGTCGTTGCGAACATCGCGCTCGGCCTGCAGGCATCTTGTGTCTTCCTCCTGTTGTTCACGTAGTCGGCAGGCTTCCTCTTCTTGCAAATCACGTAGTCGGCGTGCCTCTTGAGTGGGAGTTGAGCCCTTGGATGCCATAAAGACTTTACGTGGTGAAGAAAAGCTCGCCGAAGTGCTGTCCAACTGAGAGTCGGAGTCGGAATGGTTGAGGGGTGTGATGATGACCCCAACCTCCCTGGACCCGATCTCGAGTGGCTCTAGGCTGTATCTGAGTTGAATTCCAGAGAATTGAGTCTGCCGCATCAGATTAGAATTGAAGATTGCTATGGCGTTATTGAGTCCGAGTGGAAAATTGACGATCTCCTCCTCTCTTAGCCCGATCTCAGCCGGCTCAAGACCGAGTCTGAGTTGAACACCAAAAGAAAGAGTTGTCCCTAGACTTGGGCATGTTGGAGGTCGCCGCAGCATGTCGCCAAAGATTGCTGCAGTGTTGAGTAGGCCGACCTGCGCAGAGTCGGCTTGGTCCCTGGCCGATTGGATTGGATCCGAGTTGGACAAGGTAAGGTTGCCGAATTTGTCGGCGATGAAGTCGAGGCTCCCAAAGCTGATTGTTTGCCCGGGGAAGAAGTTGATGCCATCGACTCCCTTGATTGGATCCATCAGGCTTGATGAAGATGATCTCGATGAAGCCCCTACCTAGCGCGTCAACTGTCGATGTTTTGTATCGGCAATAATTATATGGGGCTACTCGTGAGACCTAAACTTGATGGATTGCAAAGGAACATAAAACGATTTATCCTGGTTCAAGCCCTCGAAGTGAGGTAATACCCTACTTCCAGCTATTGTGTATTACCTTTGAGGTTTCTCTGGTGAGATTGTCCTATGCTCCAGGGGGCTCCCTACCCCTCCTTATATACTAGAGGGATGAGGGTTACAAGGTAAGAAACCTAGTCGGATATAACCAAGGGCTTTCCTTATTAGTACGTAGAGAGTCCGGCTAGGATTATATCACTTTCCTTGTCATGCAAGGTAACATGAAGCCGAGTCTTACTCTATCTCTAATTGTAGGGACCGGCTCACCCTCTGTCCGAGTGGCCGTAATTGCCTTCCTTAAGGTACTTGGGGCCCATGGCCTCCACAGAGGGAAAAAGGATAATGGATTGAGTACATACGTACTCAGCAAGTCATGAGAACTGTGAGTTATGCAGGCCATCAAGGAAGGCTGGGGTTTATTTTGCAAATATGTTATTTTAAAACATTTTCCAAAACCCTAGGTGTGGGTTGATCCAGTTGTAACTGGAAAGAGGCTCTTGCCTCGATCATGTCCGCGAATTACTTTGCAACAACTCAAGCGGACGAACAAATTTTTAATCGATTAAAGTTTCCAGTCTACCGCCTATCGGACCACGACAGCGGTTCAGTCTATATCATCTATTAGTTTATTTTTACTTTCGTCCTCTTCAGGACAAAACCTTATCACATCTTTCCTCTATTATTTTCCTTTCACTTTCATATCATCATCTCAATTTCGGCTCCTAGAGCTATCATATCTCTAGCACACTGCTTCCACTCCGGAAGCCTAAACTATGATGTCTTCTAACATCCCAATCCACACAGTACCATTTCAGACCACGTACTGGTCATCCATCAGCCGACATAGTTGATTCTGGTAATGGTTCCCAACCACAAACTTGCTTCGCAAACCTTTCATAAAAACAAAGCTACACAAGAGGAATCACTTCACATTGCCCATGACCGTGGGCATGGCTGTTCGAATAGTTCAAATCTCTGTAGAGGTGTACGCTTTCCCCACATGACGCAAGCTTACTCCCTTACTGGCCAAGAAGGGGAGGTTCGTGACAAAGCCTTTCAGGAGCCATCCCAGGGTACCTCATGCCCAATAGATGGGCCAAACTCAATCAAGCATTCGGCTTGCAAATAATCCCCAAACTCCTAAACCAAGTACTGGGCAAGCTTCCCTTCCTTACTTTACTCAGGAACCCAGAGATACCCCCAAACACCTTATCCCGTTATTCCACATCTACTGGCATGCGAGGTAACCTTGTTTCGGCTGAATACTTAGCCAGGGGCGTCACATACCGCCCGTGTGGTCGCACTGTATTATGTTCAGTGTAATTCCCCAAGGAATCAGTCCTTATATGCGAATACAAAGCATCCCTGCCCAAGCGATCACTTTGCATCGCAAGTTTTCGCAAACATTTCTTATTTCTCAAACATACCGACACCACGTGTCGGGTTGAAAGATTTTACAAACCCTGGTTTTCCAATTTCGACAGCACATGTGATTTGAGTGAAACCTTCGATACCCATGCTCAGAGAGCACGGATGCCGAGGTAACACTGAGGTGGAGCGACAACGAATAGGGTTTTTCAAGCCTATAGGTTATTGCAACTACTAGGTAGGTCCGTTGGTTTGCCACGTGAACCGAGGCCGAATTGATTTGACGTGCGCACTAAAATGCAGTTTGGTAAACAATAATATTTTATAAACTAGGAGCAATATGTTCAAGGAGTGACTTGCCTCAGGCTTCATCTTCAAAACTTGCGAAAATCCGACGTCCGAAGAAATTCCGTCGTCGTCGACTACACGTAACAAGAGAAAACATGCAAAAACCCTAGAAATAAAATACTATTATTAATAACTAATAATGCCATGAGGTAGGTCTCAATTTTAGAAAAATTTTGAGACTTGAACGGGGTCGATCAGAGTTACGATTGAAAAGATATGAATTTTTGAAGTTTATGGGATTTTTCTAAAAAAGAAAAGGGATTGATTTGAATTTTGGAAAAAGAATATTCCAGAGATATTCTAGATCTGACAGGTGGGGCCCAAGGTCAGAGAGAGAGGAAGGAACTGTGGTGTAGGGCCCACATGGCAGTGACAGAGAGAGGGGATGACATGGGGGGCCCACATGTAAGGGGTACGCTGGATGACAGGTGGGGCCCATATGTCATTCAACTGAGGCAAAATAGATGGGACCCACGTGTCAGTGGGAAATAAGGGAGAGAGCATGACATGGAGGGCCCACATGTCACTGAAATGAGAAATACTGTGCACTTATTCGGGTAGGGCCCGCATGTCATTGATACAGGAGATAAAAGGGAGGGGGCCTACATGTCATGCAATGGAAGAGAAGGAATAGGAACACATATCAGTGGGGCATTATGGGCGGGTCTACTGGACAGGAGGGCCCACTGGCAGAGAGACACAGGGAGAGAACGAGAGAGAAAGAGAGAGACTGAGGGAGATCGATGGCACTCAGCGCTCGACGGTGATCAGCCGAACGGCGGCGAGCGGCCGCAAGCAGGGCACGGCATCGGGAAGCGGGGAGGAGAGGAACATGATGGCCGACTCAGATTGACCGGACAACACACGATGGCAGCCGGCGGCGACGTCCAGAAGCAGCGGGGAGAGAGGATTGCAGCGGCGGAGAGGAGAGAGGAGGGCATCCTGGTTTTATAGACAAGGAAGGTGGCGCAAATGGACAAGCTAGAGAGGCGGCGGCGCGAGCTCCGAGCGGCGCCTATGGCGGTGGCACAGAGCTCCATGGTGGCAGGGCGGCTACACCATCCGAGGCGCGGTGCGGCTTGAGATGGGGCGCGGAGCACGGTGGCGATGCCTAGGGCGGCGGGCTGATGGCGGGGAGGCCTAGGCGGTTGGGCGGCGCTGTGCGGAGAGAGCCGTGGATGGCACAGCCTCTCGCGCATACTGCCAAACACGCGGCAGGCGAGAGGGAGAGACGCGCAAGGCAAACGACAACCCTGACGCGTGGGGCCCGCGTGTCGGGGATGCAAAGCTTCGCTAGCGAGTGGGTCCCGTTGGTCGGCTGAGGCTCGGATGGCTAGTGAGCGGGCCTGGTCTGTCGGGTGCGGTGTAGCGCGTGCATGGCTGACGCATGCTCGGCTACGGGGCCGGATTGTTAGGAGGGGCGCGCGGGGTGAGGGAGGCCGAGGGCTGCTAGGCGGGGCCCGGTTGGCAGTGGCGTGGGCGCTGGGGAGGCCGAGCAGGAGATGGGCCGAGGAGGAAAAGAGGCGGCCCAGCTGGAATAGTAGACTTTCTCTTTTTTCCAGGATTTTTCAGAGAGGGATTTGGGAGTTTGAAAGGATATTTAATATCCAAAATTTGATATGTGAGTTTTGCAAAGCTCTAGGGATTTAAAACAAGGGCTTCCAAGCTTAAGATTTTATATATATGTATATTTGATTAGGAGTTTTTGAATTTTTAAAATTTAAGGAAGAGAGTATAGAGGGACTTCAAAAGAGGATTTGGATCTCCAAAATTTGGAATTTGACCCTGGATTTGAGAAGAGATGAAGATTTGATTTTTCTTGGGAGGATTAAAATAAGGAAAATTCATTGGAGGGTTTTTGGAAGGGGAATTCGAATTGCAGAATCCAAACTCAAGATTTAAATCTTTGGATCAAGGTTATTGAGGAATTTGGGATTTCAAAGGAGGGATTTAATTGAGATCTCGGCACTTTAGTCCTTAAGCACACAAAAAAAGACTGAGTTTTAGAAATTAGGGTTTTATAAAATAGTTTTTAATGGCCCGAAAAATAGAGGCGTTACACCCGTGGCCCACGTGCCTTTCTCACCGACTGATGGGCCCCGCCCATCAGTGTGTTGCTCCGCTCCTCTGCTCTCCCTCCCGCTGACATGTTGGACCGGAGCCCCACATGTCAGCCCCATCTTCAACCTCCGGCCGAATCGGTCGGAGGGGATCACGCACACCAATCGTTCGATCTCCACCCATTGCCGCCCCCTCGCACCTCGGCCCTTGATTCAAATGGCGTGGACCACGTCCCCGCGCCATTCCCCCACGTCTTCGTCGCCAAATCCCGCCACCACCACCGCCCCACATCCTCGCGAAATTCGGCCAACACGGTCACGAACTCCTGCAACCAGGTGCATAAAAACCCTCCCCGTGCTCTGTCCTCTCTTTCCCCTCAATTGCCCCCACCTGCCGAGCTCTCCAACCCCTTGCACACCAAGAACCCGGGCCGCTACCGCGTTTCACCGCCTCCGGTCGCTCACGTTGTCGCTGTAGCCGCCGCCGAGCCCATCTCTCGCCACCATCAACTCCGCCGCATGCCGGAGAACCCAGTCCGCTACCCCCGCGATCCCCATCGCCACCGGAGGCCATTTCCCCTCGTCATCCTCTTCGGTGAGTGATTCCGCCGGCCGTCAGCCGCGGAATTCCATCGTTCCCTTTGTCCATTTTCTCCCCTAACTCGCTCTATTCCGTCGCTAGGACCCCCCGAATGTCATCCGCGCCTCCGTCATCCTTTTGCACCACCGGAACCCTGTCTGCGTCGTCGTCCTAGAGCTTCGCCGCCACCAACCTCCCTTCTTCGCCGTCCTCCGACCATCGTCGAACCTCGGTGAGGCCTCCTTTCGCTTCCTCTTCTCTTCCGCCGCTCGCTGCCGCTCCCCGAGGGCCGGATGGTCGCCGGCATCAGGCCGCTTGCCCCGCCACAGCGCGCCGCGCCGGCGGGGGCCGAGCCCCTTTCATCCTGCACCGTCCGATCTACCTCGGGGTAGATCTAGACTGGCCACGTGGCGCCCACCACAGGTGCCCATGCCTTGTCACGTTGGCACTGCGTCAGCTCCTCGGTCCGCCATGGCTGCCATGTGGCTTGATCCCGTCGGGCCGCGGTGGACTGTGTCCATCGTGCACCGTCCTCTTGGGCATCGCTAACAGGTGGGGCCCACCTGTCGGCGCTGGTCTCCCGATTTGCTGATGCCATAACTCCGGTTTGATGCACAATAATTCATTTAGGGTTTATTTTTGCATAGGAAAAACACAAAAAACCTTTAAAAATTCATAACTAAGTCATACGAGCTCTAATTAATTCCATTTAAATTTCATTAAATCCAGAAAAATACCAAGAATCCATTAAAAATACTTTTAGCTCATGTTTCAGTAGTCACATGTACTGTTTTTAATTGTTTGTGCTTTAATTGCTTTAGAAACCAACGTGTTCGACCCTCCCGTGTACTACGAGGTCGTTGCAGAATTCGCTGAGCCGAAGCAAGGCAAGTTATATCATTCCCTCGACCATATTGCACCTATTCATTGCGGAATATTTTTTTAAATTAATAAAAGTGCATAATTTCATTATTTTATGTGGAAGGGTAACCTATATATATACAATCTAATGGCTATGACTTGATCACCCTACATGCCTTTGTAGCTTGGGTAATAATCTGATTATAAATAATGTTAGGATGCTTAGCCATGTGTAGAATCAATTAGCTCACCTTGGGAGTAAATACTCATTATTATAATTGTCGTTCGATTTTATGTCGAAAGATGGAAACTTTGGACATGATTACCTAAACAATTAAAATTGGACCTTAAGGGTGGGCTATGGGTGCATGGTTTTGTTGGTCGCACCCATGGCAATTAAGGACCGGTTCGCAGGAACCCCTTGGACAATTATCCATACATAACACAAGCCAGCGTGCGCAACGACTAGGCTTATAGCGTAGCTTTTCCCTCTCCTAGGCACTGTTGGTGAGAATGGGCGTGATGGAGTTGGGTCGGCTCGAGGTTGGGTTGATCGGCTTCCGAATCCATTGTGGCGCAAGGGGGGTAGCCCGGCCGGTACGGTGTGCCCTGTCGGCAAGTGCAACCTCAGCGTGGTGTGGATGGTTAGGGAGGAGTTGCATGAACGGTCCTGTCACAGCCTCTCGCGGGGTGTCGTGGTGGCACACCGGTGCACGGGAACGTGTGTGGGGCTGTGTTTTGTGGGTACAGTTATACACCTCTGACCAGAGTTAAAATCTATTCAAATAGCCGTGCCCATGGTTATAGGCATTTAGTTAAGACTCACCGTGATTAGTTTCACCATAATAATTTGACTTAAAATCTGTTGTAGGGATAGGATGGTTGGTTGGGCCTGGTCAACGTGGTGTAGCGTTGATCGGTGGTGGATTAATACTGCTAAATTAAACCACCTTTTACCTATTTGCGAACTACTACTGTTTGTAACTGCTTTTACGCAAATGAACCCTGAGTCTATCTTTGTCTCCCGTGCATTGTGCATATTTAAGGGTGTGACTTGTTGAGTATTGTGGGTGGTATTCAGTCTTGCTCCTTTTCCCTCTCTCAGAGATGGTATACCTTTTCGATGAGGATTGTCAGGAGGACTAGGCCGGATCCACCGTCAAGCAGCCTGTGGGATGGAACCCTCCGCTTGGCTAACTGTTTATAGGCTTTCTTTATCTTTTTTCCGCTGCATTTATGTAAGACAATTTTATTCTGTTTGTAGGCGCACTCTGTATGGTAACTTGGTATTGTGTACCCTGGCTTTCCTGGACAGGGGTTTAATACACAGGAATGTCCGGAAATTCTGGTCGCGAATTTTTGGGTGTTACAGTTGAGCACCGTACAATACAATTTTTAACTCGGGTTGCGACGGTATGCTCTATGCGAGCCGACAGTTGGTCACAACAAGACGGGATGCAGATACCACTCAGCCTAACCGACTTTGATACAAAACACATATCTCAAACATGGGAGGGAACATGTGCATCTTACTTTATTCTTTGATCTGGCTAGATCTGGTCTCCGGGTCCAACCCAGAAATTTTTTGTGCTAGTGAACCAGGACTCTTTGTATGTAACAGATAAGGCTAAGGCATAGTTCTGAAGTGAGGGAACAGGGAAGAGGAAGAGCATCACGTAAAACGAGGTGAGCCATTAGCACATGATTAATTAAGTATTGATTATTTTAAACTTAAAAAATAGATTAATATGATTTTTTAAGCAACTTTTATATAGAAATTTTTTTTGTAAAAAACGCACCGTTTAACAATTCGGAAAGCATGCTCATGAAAAACTAGGAAAACTTTTCCCTCAACCTATAATTCCGAACTATGCCTAATAATTCAGCAGAAAGGAAATATATGCATTTCCAAGCTGATTCCTTAAACTTGAAAATCAGTCTCCTGGCTGTAGTCAAAATGCTTGGTTAGGAATAGTTCATACTTCATAATCTCCCTAAAAGAAGAATATGTGGATTGGAAGAATATCAATCCAAATCAAAAAAAAAAGTCCTAGTCAATCTTCCTACTCCAAACACTTCCTTGAAATTGACAAAGGATTGGAATATGGTTATGTGTACGAGTAGTAACTTATTAACAATACAATTGATATATCCTCCTATCAACTTTGTGGCAAAAAAACATCAACTCCATTATGGAAATCGCATTGTACATCATTCTGTTGTAATTGTTAAAAATCATGATTATAGCAATCCTGACCAAACTATAATGGTGTAAGAGCATCTCTAACAAATATGCCATTTTTGGATCTCCAAATGGCTATTTGGCCAGCTTGCCAAAGAAATTAGAGAGTCAAATTTGCCTTTTACTCCAACAGCCTCTCCATTACACTTTCTAATCTCATAGTGGGTCCCACGTATCAACCTCTCTTTACTTCTTCCTCTCTCCTTGCCTTTCACGGGCCACGGCGACGCTAAATCTACTCGCGCTGGCGGCGGCGGCTGCTGCTTGCGGCGGAGGTGAACGCGCGGCCGTTTGTGCTTGGAGGAAACCCACATTCAAAACCCCAATCCCCCTCGTCTCCATTCCGCTCGCCGTTACACTCTCCCTCCCCTCCCCTCTCCTCCTCTCGAACCTTCTAGAAGCACATCCGAGCAGTAGGAGGAGGCGGAGCGATGTCGGCAAGGCTGCGAGTAGAGGAGCTCTGTGCCGAGCTGCAGCGCCGCAGCCTCGACGCCTCTGGCAACAAGCCGGCGCTCATGAGTAGCACTCCCATTCCCCTCCCCCCCTGTCCCGTGGCCGCTCGTGCCGGAGGTGGTAGCGGCGCGGCTGCGTGTGCCGACAACGGCGGCACGGGAGAGAGAGAGACGGGGAGGAGAGATCAGGGTGGGCCCACTGTTTGGCAAGCTGAGTTGCCTGGCCAAGTTTGGCCAGTGCGGAGGGGAGTTTGGCCAGCCGTTCGGTTGGCAAGTTTGTTGGAGTGGATTTTTTATCTAAATTTGCCAAATTTTGTTTTAGAGAGGCATTTCATCATACTGTTGTTGGAGATGCTCTAATATAACCACGATAGCAGCTGATTAGATCGTTGGAGTAAAACATAACCGCGTAACACTTGTCAGCAACATCCCCACACATTCTTCCTTCTGATACTCCAACAAGATGCTAGGTCAAGCATTGCATATAAGGTTGCGCAGAGTAGGCAAACAAACAAAGACACGCGAAAATTGCGTGGTGGGCAAAAAAAAAGCCACGAGAACTATCACAACCTTGAAGACAAAACGGTCGAGGAGGTAACGGATGGCGAAGAAGGGGATCGCCGTGAAGTCCGAGTAGGTGGGGTAGCTCTCCGCCTCCGACCAGTAGGATGCCCATGGCCGGCTCGCTGCTCATCGGGGACTCGAGGGAGGCTGGAGAGAGAGGAGGAGGAGGAGAACCGAGGAGTGGAGGACAAAGCGAAGACGCGGTGCGGTTACGTTCGACAAGTCGGCGGTGCATAGCGGCTTAATAAGGGTGACTGAGCCCAGCGCCCCAGCGGATGGATCAACTAGAATACTGGATGGCCAGGTTCCTTCTCAAAGTTGGTGGCGTGGCAACCAAAAGTATGGGACTTTTCTCAACTATGGTCTACGGGGACTTTTCTCACTGGCAATTCTCGTTAGAGCAGTAGAGCACACGTATGTGTGAGCGTCGATGCGAGAATTTCTAGGTTGCCTTGAAGTTTCTTTCTTTTTCAATTACGCGAAAACACAAATACACATATAAATACATACGTATATCATATACACACATCCTCTACCATATGCTCGGAGAGCGAAGACCAACAATAAATCAAATATCACTACATTTCCATTAAAACACACCACATGTACGTACTACTCATGGATACTATGATTTAAACAATAGTGGGTAAAATTATGTATTCATGATTTCACCTTCACACTTTTGGTGCTTTTCCAAGTTGGCTTGAACTAATTTACAACTTTATCATTACACCAATAACACAACAATGTTCAGATGAAAGAGTTTCTAAATTGATAAATATTTTCTTGGAAAAATGTAATTGAATTGTAGGCCATATCATAGAATGATGGCACTAAATTATATGTTATAATTTTATGGAACAAAAGCTATGAAAATTTTTCCCTCTAACTAATTTCAAAGCTGCTTACACGCTTTATATTATAATCCAAATCTCAATGTAATTTTAAATTCTAGAATTAATATTAAGGGTTTTTTGTCACTTTTGTTTCCTTATCCTTTTTGTATGATCGCTAAAAAGACAGGTAAAACAATACTCCAACCTAAAATTAAATTTTGGGGAACAAAGGCTATGAAAGTCTTCCCCATAACTGATATAAGTGATAACTGATAACTAATAACTAATTAATTTTATTTGGTTATATGTGGTTAACAAAACAAAAGCAAAGTCTTCTCAATAATTAATTTTTTGATGAACCTCTAGCTTTATTCTAAGCATGCTAGTAAACAGTGTAACTATTTTTTTTATCAATAAATATAGCCGAATGGCATCCCTCCCCCAACACACACCTCAAAATTAAACCAAAAAAAACTGTAAGTACGGTCCATTAAATTTCCTTCCCTTAATCTTTCAAAAAAATAAAAACAATTCATTCGCTTGAAACAAAACGAAATCCCAACTCAATCGCCATATCTTCCATTCTGCTGACAGAGTTTGAAAAAACGGCCTCGCCGTGTCTCCGTTAGTCCGTTGGCGACTTGGCGCTCAACGTGGCGCCGAATCAACCGACCCCAACATATCCCTCACCTTCGCGCCCCGACCCCACAATCCGTGGACCCAGTCCACCGTACCCCGCCTCAATCTTCCTCCCCTTCCGCCGCGCTTCTTTTCCCTCGCACCACTCCATCCATTCCCCCTTCTACCCCAACGCCACGACGGCCGGCGAGGGCTCGGCTCCCCGCCCTCCCCGAAGCTTCCGGAACAATGGCAAGGCTCCTCGTGCTCCGCTCGGCGCCGTACCACCGCTCCCACCTCTCCGCCACCGCCACGTTCCTCCTCTCCCCCTCCAAGCACCCCCACTCCGCCTCCTTCCCCTCCACCGCCCGCCGCCTCCTCCTCCCGTCGCCTCTCCGCGTCCCGGCCCGCGCCATCGAGTCCTCCCCCGGTACCACCAAGCAGGAGACGACTCCGGCTGCAGGTGAGGCCCAGAAGCCGCCGCCCCCCGCTGCGCCGGCGTTCGAGGTGGAGGAGCTCGGGTGGGGGACCCAGCTCGCTGTGAAGCTCCGCTTGCTCGTGGCGCCGCCGTGGAAGCGCTTCCGCAAGGGGAGCGTCCTTAACATGAAGCTTCGGGGCGAGGTGCGGCTATACCACACAGCACCAGTGACTAATTTTACCACGCTTAATTCAATTTAATCACTTCGTGAACTTTAAAGTTTCATCCTGATATAGGCTTGGATTATAGAGATAGCCTATAGATTTGATTCACTGACACGTGCTTGACGCGTCGTGTTTGTCATCCTGTTGCTAGTTTTTAGGATGACTTGTCTTAATTTTTCAAATACTATTTGTCGATTTTACGACATGACCTGGATTTTATATGTTTGTTGACTGCCACAGATATCCGATCAGTTGAAAACACGCTTCTCTTCTGGGCTGTCATTGCCACAAATCTGTGAGAATTTTGTTAAGGCTGCATATGACCCACGAATATCAGGGATCTATCTGCACATAGAACCTCTTAGATGTGGGTGGGGAAAGGTGGATGAGATCAGAAGACACATTGTGGATTTCAAGAAGTCGGGTAAAACCATGAACTGTGCTGAATCTGGTATCTTATTTCTCTTTTTACTTGTCAGATGATGAGCAAGTGCTGCATGACTTTGTAGGTAAATTTGTTGTTGGTTATATGCCTGTGTGTGGGGAGAAAGAGTACTACCTTGCTTGTGCATGCGGTGAGCTGTATGCACCGCCAAGTGCTTATGTTGCTTTGTTTGGTCTAACTGTTCAGCAAACATTTCTCAGAGGTAATTGCCTGTACTATGATGACACAAAACTTATGTTTTATTGATGTGGTTATTGGTTAAATGCAAACTAAATTTATATTTCACTTGTTAGCAGTAGAAAGGAAGTTTCTGATTTCTAGTATTGTTATGGTGCAACTAAACTACATAGCTATTCCACTGATTGTTTACATTTAATGAACTTTCTTATATGTCTTCTTATGCTATTTTATACAGCAACTGTCCTTCATTCTATGTAATGTTCAATGCATTTTTTATGGTTTCACTTCTCCTTGGGAACCAAGATTAGTAAGCTCGATCATACACTTGCACTTGTTCCACAAAATCAAGCTAATTGAATGCAGCTATGTTTCTTTCTGGGTGTCTAATGCTTTCGAACTCAATTGGTAAGGTGTTCTTGAGAAAGTCGGAATAGAACCAGAAATTCAACGAATTGGTCGTTATAAAAGTGCTGGAGACCAGCTTGCACGGAAGAGCATGTCAAATGAGGTTAGGGAGATGCTAGCCACACTGCTTGACAATATTTATGGAAATTGGCTGGATACAATATCTTCCGAACATGGTAATTCAAAATAGATCTATTTCCCGTTTTTAAAAGGATAACTCGTCATTAGATATTTTTTTCTTCTATAGGGAAGAAAAAAGAAGAAATCGAGGAATTTATTAATTCAGGAGTCTATCAGGTTGCTAGACTTAAGGAAGAAGGTTGGATAACAGATTTACTTTATGACGACGAGGTACAGATTCATTTTAACTGTTTGCTAAGGCGCCAAGTAAATTACATAAATAACTTATTTGATATAAGTGTAGCTACAACTACATCTTTTGCTCACTTCCATGGTGATAAGTAATTCAAACCGGGAAATCAAAGCGATGCTTCAACTTTCAAATTTCAATGCTAAGCATGCAACAGATTACTTGAGTATATGTGCTTCATGGATACAAAAATAGTTACATGTACCTGAAGAGTAATGATGAGAATTGTTCTTTAGACAAGTGTCCCATGTTAACAGACAGTTTGGATGAGAAGGGTTAGTTGCGACCTTTTGGGATCTAGTACAAATCCCTAAGAGTTGAAAAGAACCTGAACTTCTAAACAGTCTCCGAAAGTCATCTAAAAATGTGTCTGAACACCAAATTCAAAACTTAGATAAGGAAGTATTGCACTACATTACTTCCTTTCTTCCACTGGAATCATTTTAAGCATTTTATTTGTTCAAGTATCCACTCCAAGTTCTTTTATGGGGTAAGTGAAATAAATTGAAACTGTACCTTTTGTGGTTAATTCATTCCTCTCTTGAAGCTGCATATAGTAAATTGCTGAACCCAGCCTTCTTTTGAGTTTCTGTTGTGTAAATATGGCTATGTTCAGGACATATGACTTGACAAACTGAGAACATAGTTTTAAAATTTGTATTTTTAATTAACATACTGAAATGTTTTATTTCCTTGTTTTTTAAGTGGCTACTATTGTGTTTTCTTTTTGGCATCATCTTATTCTATAGGTCATGGCAATGTTAAAGGAGAGAGTAGGACAGAAAGACAAGAAAAGCCTGGGTATGGTTGATTACAGGTAATTGGATTAAACTTCTGGAAAAACCGGGTGGAAACCAACCAGTTTTCAAATTTTCCAGTCCTTTATTCTTTTCTCCATTTTCCAAATATAGGTGTTTCAAACTTAAAACTAAACACTGTCATACACATTCATGGCAAATAGCATTAAACAGAGGTCCTCTCTGGCAAACTGGCCAAACTGGATCTAACAGTAAGGTCCAGAAATCTGGTCCTGTTACTTATGAAATGCTGCCATATTCTAATTCTTGTACTGTGAAGTTCTATTTTATTAATTGCTGCAGCTTGATAAATCTAGAAAGTCAAACATTTGACATTTATTACAATGGCTTTGGTTCTCTTTGCCAGTAAATATTCACGTGTAAGTAAATGGACTCTTGGGTTACAAGGAGGGGGTGAACAAATTGCAGTGTATCAGAGCATCTGGAAGCATACACGTACTCGCAGCCCATTAGTGTTCTAGTTCAGGCATTATTGCTGAGCAGTTGATTGAGAAGATACGCACTGTTAGAGGTAATTTTATATGTTATGTCAGTAATCAGTTTGTACTTTCTCATATTTAAATCTTATCTCTATTTATGAGTAGAGATAAAGCAATCTTCAATTATAAACCAATTAAATGTCGACCCAAATTTTCTGATAGTACATTATTTGCGCTTGTGACTTACTTTTGTCAATAAAGTTCATTTGGAGACAGAACATTAAGATGCTCGCTTAGACAAAGAGTATAGGTTCAAAATGAAAACACTATTAGCCTTATATTTCCACTCACATTTCTGGTTCACTGTTTAGCTCCAGTTTTTGGCAGAGCCATAATGTTGTTAAGAAGCTGGGTAACTATTACTTATAAGTGCTCTTGAAAACCAGGAACCAACATTGTCATGTTCAACCTTCCTTCCCATTATAATTTTTCTAGCCAACATAACTAAATCTTCATATAGAAAAATAGGAAGATAATAAAAGATTTGGTTGGTAATGATGGCCATGCCATGTCTTCCTTGCATGGCTCATATATCTAACAGGCATAAAATGAGCTTGCCTCCAACAAGATAGCTTCTAACAGATTTTATTCTTATCTTTAGAATCTACTCACTCTCACATTACTTTCCATGGATCCCCATCATTCTCGTGTCTTCTCAGTTTTACCAGTGGCCGTGAAACTGCAACTTAACCATGCCTCTGAGTCTATCCTATTTGTTTCCGTCAAGTGAGGCTACCTGGCCCAGTCCTAGGTGCCCAATATTGCCATGACCAGTGCAATGTGAGGACTAACGCAGGCTTCATATGGTAGGCAGCACAACAGAGTTTGGTGGCAAGGGCATGATGTGGGTCATGCTGGAGCCCCATGGCTTGCACCGATGGAGTTGGGGATGCCTGGTAGGCGGAACACTTTCTTGGAGGTGCGGTATAGACTTTGGTAAAGCTTTGGTTAAGCTCTGTGGCAGAGACACAAGTGTGGCACAGGCTGAATCCAACAATGATGGGCAATATGATTTTTCAAGCTTTGAGTGAACCAAACATGTTAATCTTGTGATGTAAAAAAAAAAGAAAAGAACTTAACCAACCTAGGAGGAACTAGGTGGCTTTTCTAATTAAGTTCAGGAGAAATAGGCTCCCAAATTCGCCTCGATGAGGACTTGAACTTGGGATATCTAGGCAACAACCACACCCTCGACAACTGAGCTAAGCTCAGTTCTAATCCTGTGATGTTATCTTCTCAAAATTCACTTGTGGCTGATGAATTTCAGACCCAAAATAACCCTAAAAAAGAAAGAAAACTAAAAGGCAAGAGGTCGAATCTTTTTATAAAAATATAATAAATCTGAACATCCTTTAAACCGGATTCAGTTCCCTGTTTTATTAATATTTCTTAGATGAGATGAAATTTCCATCTTAGGTTGGACAGATTATGGACCATAGAAGCACCTGCTAAAGCATATTTTAGCATGTCCATATAGTGCAGACTTCTGTTAGTTCACCTGTTTAACAGTTAATTCTATCTGCTATTTGTAATGAAGAGTTCCTTATTCTTACCAGAGTCGGAAAAGTATAAAGCTGTTATCCTCCGCATAGATAGCCCTGGCGGCGATGCTCTTGCTTCTGATCTGTAAGTTATGCCTCAGGTTTCACCAATCCATTAGCAGCAGAGTTTCCTTATGTATTGGTTGTTCTTGTTTGAACTAGGATGTGGCGGGAAATTCGACTCTTAGCTGACACCAAGCCTGTGATTGCTTCAATGTCTGATGTTGCTGCAAGTGGTGGGTACTACATGGCAATGGCTGCACCAGTTATTGTTGCTGAAAAACTCACGCTAACAGGATCAATTGGGGTTGTTACAGGTAATTTTTTATCTTGTGTTTTTGTGGTTGTACTATAGTAACAATTTATTATACGTTGACTGATAAGTTGGCACCGTTGTAATGGTCTCTGTTTTGGAGTCAATACAATGAATTGAGCTGCCATTGCGTGTTACTCCCTCTGGTCATGAAAACATGTCATTTTGGACATCTTTCAAGTCGAACTTCTAATACTTTGAACATCAATATCTTTTGAAAATTTTGGATTGGATGCATGAAAATCATATGCGTAGAATTATCTCGGAAAGTACTTTCATAATATTATAATTTTATTGGGTTTTAAAAATATACTGCAATAGAAATTAAAAAACTGGGCCCAAGGGGAAAGACCTCCCCCGAGGTATTGCAAGTAAGAAGAAGCAACTGAAACTGAGACCGAGAAAAGTCACCAAAGCTGGTCCCCCTTACACGGAGAGCCACCCCTATGGATCGGGCCTTAACCCGTGTTTTGAGGCCCCTGCGCCCTCCATAGGTCAATTCTTAACCCATATTTTTGGGGGAACCCATGCAATAGAAAATAGTTGTTAAAGTTGCATTTGGAGACCGTGTCGATGTCCAAAATGACATGTTGTCATGACTGGATGGAGTAATTCCTATTTTTCATATTGTTGTACTTGGAACAGGGAAGTTCATCCTGCAAAAGCTATATGAGCGGATTGACTTCAATAAAGAAATTCTATCTAAGGGTAGATATGCAGAGCTTAATACTGCTGATCAACGCCCTTTAAGGTAACTTAGCACTTCATTCATCACAATGTTGCTGGAGCTGTATAACATGGAAGCAGTGCATATCAATTGCCGTATGATGATCTGCAATTATTCAATATGTTTCCAGTTTTGTGTTCTTGAAAAAAAATGTTTGGTGGGATTTTTTTGACAGACCAAAATATCATGTAACATTCATCATAAATTGAGCAGACTGCTTCTTATCAATTTTTGTTTAGTTTGCCATCATTATGTTTTAATGATAAATTATCCATCTGTAAATATGGACTTCTAAAATGTAGTTTATGTTAGTCATTGTTATCTTTAAATTAACAGGGAGATATTTAATAGACTATGTCATCTTTTGTCTTAAGAACTTGCTGGTAAGCCCATGACAATGTATGCACTGTTTTATGGGAAGTATGAAAAAACAAGAACTTTATTCTGTCTATGGTTGTTTAGGCGTGAGAAGAGATTTTAACTGTAAGTTGCAAGTTTTAGATAAGAAGTTTAAATGTTGTTATTATGTTACCTAAGTTTTGGAGAAAATAATTTCCCATCGAGCATTTGCATGTCTATTTCCCAACACATGGAGTGTCAGTTAAGCTGGAATATTATTTTATTACCAGTTAGTTTTTATGATTCACATGTTTTTGAAGAGTGACATTTTTTTTTGACAGACCAGATGAGGCAGAACTTTTTGAGAAGTCAGCGCAAAATGCTTATGCATTGTTTCGAGATAAAGCAGCCATGTCACGCTCAATGAGTGTAAGGATTGACCCCAGATGTTGAGCATCTCATATCTCTTCAAGCTTGTGATGAGTTCTTGCACCACCAGGTTGATCAGATGGAGACTGTTGCACAAGGTCGGGTGTGGAGTGGCCAAGATGCAGCTTCAAGAGGATTGGTTGATTCGCTGGGTGGATTCTCACAAGCTCTTGCTATTGCAAAACAGAAAGCTAATATACCCCATGATAGGAAGGTTAGAGTTGCTACAGAAAATGAGTATTTATTGAATGGACTCTCATGGATCCATATATGTGTCATGAATGTGCATTTAGGCTTTATTAGGGGGCTAATTGATAACAGAGTTGCATTTGATTCTAGATGGGGTTTGAAGTTGAACTATTGCCTTTTCAATGCCTTTTCAAGGGCAGTTTTTTGGGGAAAATACTAGACCTATATTAGCTTAATGTAGGGAATAACCAAGGGCAGTTCCTTATCAACAAATAGTGTTTTACATGTTTCATTCAGTTGTTGCATTTTGAATTCATAACAGGCCCTGCTTTGCTAGTTTGAAGTTTTTATCTTTCAGTGAATCATTCAAACTTGCAAGTTGACTTCAAGTGGAAATACATAATAGAAAGTTCACCTTCCAGATGCTTATTTTGTGCTGAACAATGCAGGTCCAGCTAGTTGAGGTCTCAAAGCCCTCACCAACATTACCAGAGATCTTGTCAGGAATTGGTGGTTCATTGCTTGGAGTTGACAGGGCAGTGAAGGGAGTGCTCCAGGATATCACTTCCCTAAATGGAGTCCAAGCTAGAATGGATGGAATACTGTTTGAAAGATTGGAAGATTTGTCTGGAGAAAACCAGCTCCTAATGTTCGTAAAAGATATTGTTAATTATTTTGATTGATTCTACCAGTCAGTACCCTGTTTTTTATAAACAGCTATACGTAGAAGAAAATGTCAACATGTCAATACACATTCACCTTACCTAGAGGCTAGAAGCAGGTAGAGTTGGGATTCGTTCAGTACATTTGGCACTGTATATGCTATTTTGTTCTTTCCATTCTGCTGCCTATGGAAATGTTGTACATGCCTTACTGAAAATTCAAGTGATCATGATTTTCTAGTTTGCTTATTCCAGGACCTAATAGATCACATTTACTCTTCATTACTGAGATTTTATCTATGTTACACTTTGTATCGATATTCTAGTTGATTTCATGTTTTTGAAAGGTTTGTTGGATGATGTCCAAGTTCCAAGAGAATTTGTCTTACGAATGGAGCTCCATTAACCATAGTGAACTTATGATAGGACCTCAGTTATGTGCACTGATTGTTTTTCAGATTTGGCAGGTTTGGATTAGCCATTTCACTTTGTGGGCAACCAATTTTGCTGAGAAAGATAGGTAACTAATTTTGCCCTTAGTAGTGCCTTTACACCAATCTTTCTTTTCCTTTTATGGAAATGCTCCACTACTTTCTACAACAGCTTTTGCTAGATTTGAGCAGTGCATATGGATATTTATCTGACCTATGTCAATTACCACTTCATATTACTGTTCTGAGTAATATATACTAACTAATTTCACCACCATTTGTAATCACTGTTGGTAAGAAATTAAGAAGTTTTATGGTTGGACGGGTCTACCAAAGATGTCCAATTGGGCTGCAGCATTGCTCTTTGCCTCAATCCACCATATCACATAACAAGAATACAGTAAAAAGGTTATTCATTTCTTGTTCCATTCATTTTTCCATAGCCAAAAAAAGATTTATGACTAATGAATCTCCCTTTAGGTTATTGCATAGGAATTTCTATTATTATAGGGGTTTCTTGGGTTTATTTTCTCACTGTCTTAGTCATTCTTTCTTGTGAAGGTCCCTGTCTAGTGACATACTCCATTTATGAAATTTAAGTGGCTCATTGGTCTGTTTTAGCTTACTATTGACTGTTCTAATAACTTCATTTTATGGCCATATTCCAAATGATAATTTCATCATGTAGTAATATTATTTTCTAGTTCCTTGGCACTCTAATCGTTTCATGATATCTAACAGATGATGATGAAAAGAAACTGGAAAAATTGCCACTAAATGCTACATTGATGTTAAACATAGAGCAAGGATGCAAAAATGAAAGCCTTAGAATAAAATGACGAAGCCTCTTGGTTTAAGTTCTCATATTATGGCATCTAGTCTTGTAATGCTGGGCACAAGTCTGGACGCCTCAAGTGTCAGGACCCATGAAGGTACTCTCTTTGTTCTCTACAGGGGTCTTCTCAAGCTGCTTCTGCAGTTTGGCTTGCTCGTCTCTCAGCTGGCAGTTTTCGTGGGTAATGCAATCGCAATCCCTGATGACATGGTTCAGCTGATCAAGGAGCTGACGGTTAGTACTGCGGAGGTGGACAACCTGGGCCCAGAGCTCACTTAGCTGTTTCTGCTTCCGCATGCGTGATCGTCGGGCAGACTCCCTGTTGGATATCATCCTTCTCCTCCTGCGCTCTTCTGCAAGACTGCGTTGGTAGTCATCTGACTCATCTGAATTGGATTTATTTCCAATTGGAAGACTAGTTTCGTGGGGTAGGTGTGCAACATGTTGGTAAGATGAAGCTTGAGGCACCAGAAGAGTGTTATACTGGAGGAGGAAGTCGTTTGTATCTACATGGTAGTGAGTTTTGAAAGAAACTGCGCTTGCAGGTGACAAGTATGGAAAATTAGCAATCTCAGCAGGGTACATGTTCACTCGAGGTATGAAATGGAGGGAAGAGAGGCTTGTGAAAGAAACCAAGAGGGTAGTGGGGTGGATTTATAGCACACAAGGTATTTGGTAGTGTACAGGACCCAACATCAGTAATGTTCAAATTACCTTTTTGTGCCTCTTGGATGTACAGAAATCAGGGACAGCAACAGGCTTGCATACATGAGACTGAGGTCTAACAAAGGTCCTGATGGACATCATGTAATGTTTTATTATTGTGCCGGCTTTTCTAAATGTACTGGTCCCAGTATGCTTCCAAAAGAGCCTCCATCTAGACTGTCGATTTGCGATCAAAGAAAGGACCATGAAGTGCAGGGCCCTTGGCAACATCACTAGCATCAGGTGCTCAAACCATTTAAAGAGATGGTGGGTGGCTAACAGTGACAGGCATTTTGTGGTGAATTGTGGAAGGAAAATGGACTGTAAAGCTGAGGTGTATGTCTTCAAAGGGCAATACCATGTCATGGATCAGATAACTCTTCTGGGCATAATACATGGTCAGGTTATCATTTTCAACAGAGGTGTTCATTTGAAGTTTTAAACATGCATAATTTAGTTCTGGGCCTCTGGATTTTAATCCATTTTCTGAAGGATAACAGTGGCAAGAATACAAGATAATGCTGAGAGCAGCTGTCCTGAGGGATGTTTATTCTGCAACGGCTTCTTTCATTCTTCTGATAGATCTAATGCAATGGGAACATCTTTTTGAAGGAGAAAAAGAGGCAAGTACTAAGGTTGGTATCTTATGGCCACTGTTGTGGCCCCCAGTGGAATTCCTCTTGGATAAAGAGGACGTGCAGTTTTGCAATTGGCAACCTGGCATTGATTTTCTCATCAACTGAAAAAGCATATCCACTAGCTAGCATGCTACACCTTTTAAATAATTCCAGTATTCTACTACCTCCCAAAATATAAGAATTTCTGGGGTTGGACACATGTATTAGGAAGTAGGTGGAATTAAATAGAAAAATATTGTGATTGGTTGAGAAGAGGAAATAGGTGTAGAAATTAAATGGGGGAAAGCTGTAATTGGTTAAAAAGAGAATGTAGGTGTAAAATTTGTCATATTTTGGGACAAATTTTGAATGGTAAAAGTTGTTATATTTTGTGACGGAGGGAGTAGCTGTTTTGCCCTTTTTTTGTTTACTTTAGGTTGAATTTAATAAACTAAAATTTCTGGTACCTTACAATCCAACTTTTTTATTTTGAGAGAAAATCTAACATTTTGTTCATAGAGAATGGACATATTTTTTGAAGGAGTTTAGGAGTACTTAAGACAGTCCTATGCTATTTATTTCATTAGAAGTCCTGAACAGAAGAACCAACATGCCAAATGCCAGTTGAACTGAAGGACAGACGATCTGAACCATTTAAATGGAATTTTGCTCTCATGCTTAGCTACCCTATGAGGCTTTGTAGGTTCTTGGTCTGAGAATTTGAGCTTTCAAAAAACATACATGCAAGTCACACTCACACATGTTCTTTCTCAATGATGCTGCTCTTATATCTATTTTTAATTTTAGTTGATGAAGAATTGGTATTATGGTTCACATCTAAGGAACCAAGAAATAAAATCCTATTTATTATGTGTTGTTCTTTGCATGGCCTATTTTTCAGACGAGATACATTCACCTTCAAAGATCTCAGGATAAGCTGACATTTGGTCTTGGAATGCAGTATTGCAGCTCCATTTAGGTAATTTTGCACGAATATGTTCTTATGGTATTGCATATGTCTCATTCTTAAAGGTTCATATAGTACATGTACTGTATAGTGCTCGAGATAGGATGATAAGCTGTTGGGCTTCCAAATTTCCAATCACTTGAATATTGTATAAACATTGATATATTTTGTTAATTGTCTTCAGGCAAAAGTTCCTTTCAGCATATGGAAGTGTATTATGTTAATTTTTAAATTTTAAAAAATATGCACCGGATCATATTTAATCAATTTATTGTCAGGAGTTGCTTGGGCAGTTGGTACAAATCCCGCATTGAGCTATTGGCTGCAAAGTAGCAGTTTCAGAAAATCTGCAGTCTTCACTTCCACTGCGGAAATAAAGAGTTGCTTGGATTCAATTGGAGGGTAGCATCAGAGAATGGCTACGCTAGGGAGGAGTCAGGCTCCGGGAGTTAAGGGAGAGGTCAAATTCAACTGGATTCGATTTGAGATTCCACACGGCATTAAATATCATTTCGCATCCAAGGCAATCCACTTCTTATGGACTTTTTACATGGTCTAGGCCTGTCCTGGCTGTGAGGCTGTCGTCTTTGGAAGACAGGGAAATCTTATCCCGTTCTCTCTTTGGATCTTGAACACAAGAATGAAGGGAAAACTTGCAAAACAAGGTCATCATTGGAGGAAAAACAAGATCCATGGCCATCTGATTCACCTTTCCGTTTGTTCCCGGTAGAAAACAGACATGTCAAAGGACCAAAGATCAAGGCAATCCCAGATAAAATCAAACACCTATTTTGTCGTCATCAAGCATGAGGTAATAACCTTCGCTTTCGCTATCATCTTTTTTAGAGGCTATCATCTATTCAATTTCTCGATGGATTCGCTTCTCTACTCTTCTAGAGCAAATACTCCATAAGTTCAGTCCGGAAAACAATAGCTACAGTTGGTTAATAGCGCGAAGTGGCCCGATCAGGACGGATTAAAATGAAGATTTTGACTGGACTACCTGGTTAGCTGTTCTTCTTGGCTTCCGGATTCCATGCACTGGCGATTGGCTATCCTGATTTCAATAATGTTGATGAGAAAAACATCCAAAAAAGCAAAGACGCATTGGCCTACACAAAGATTGGTTTCCTTCTTTTCGTATACCCTTGTGAGATTCGTGTCCGGCAACTCCCATCAGCCGCATCCATCCTGCCCGTAAAGTCACCGACCCCGGACACAGAATCTTTCAACCGTTGGATCGCCCGATCACGCGTCCTATCACCGTGGAAAGCTCTCATTGTCCTGGATGAGGACAATAAAACAGTGCTGTGCATTTAGGCCCTCTGGAAGAGGCTGGACCCATTGTTACCTAATTAGGGATGACAGGGAGTGTAGATGGTACGAGGCTACGGAAAACGAGGCAAAATCTTTTCGGCAAAGCTGGTGGCGATAGTGTTGGTGCTAGGGTGATGTCTGCGCACACACGGGATGCTGTTTTAAAAGGCAGCCAAGTTGGGCAGGGCCGCACGGTCACGTACAAGTCGACATGTCGATGATGATGAGCATTGAAGAAAGAAAGGCGGGTCTACCTATCTATGTGCTTTCTGGAAAGATTTGGCCTGAGAGTGGGGTACCCAATGCTTCCCTCGTGTTGTAGCAGCGCGCATGAAGTCGTAGACCGACAATGCGAATAGATCATCTTGGTTCTCACAATCACAAGTCGCAACGGATGCCGCTCTATTCCTGCGTGTTTCAATTTTCAACGAGGACTCACTGTTCCACCCAGAGCGCACCCAGTGTTTACATTTTTCAGAGAGATTGCTAAACTTGGTAGTGCTCTTCTGGGTAGAGCATTGGAACACCTAATCCAGATTTACTGGATGTTCTGAGGATTGAGACTCAACATACACATCAACCGACATATGTTGAAAACCAAAGCGTTTGAGCTGTCGACACGCGTATGGCCTACAGTCTATAAAGAACGGTCGTTTTAGTCAATCGTTAATCCGCCCATTTGCAGACCAACGACGTACCACAAAACAAACAAATGGCCTAGGTCGATCGAGCGGACAGCAAATCGCCAGATCGCGCGCCGAGGTGAGGTGAAATAAAGCAAAGCCGATCGGGAGGGGAGACAGGCGGCCCTCGGAAACGAAAGGCGTCAGCGTCCATATCCCACCCACCCTGCACAAACTAGCAGACGAAAGCCACAGATCCGTAGCTGTCCGTGCGCGTGCACGGCCCAGACGAGCCAAGCCAACACACGCGTATCGCACGCGGGACGATTGCGACCACTCACCACCTGACCTCTCGGCGAGCCACGGACCCTGCGCCGTCTACGGGCAAGGCAACCAAGAGGGGTCAATCGATCGGTGGCGCCGAGGAGGCAGGCAGGCGCGGGACGGGCGGATCAACACCCGCACCCATAGTGTCCTTGACGACGCGCGAGAAATCAAGCGGAATGCATGAGACCGGCGCGAATCGGCGTTGCAAAGCCAGAATTGTGGGGGGGACGCGGGCGCGAGTAGTGCACGACCAATGGAGGCGCCGGGGGTACGGCGGCCGGCCGGTTTTGCCTGCCACGGAGAGGGGCAACGGCATTGCGGCCTGGGGTGGCGGGGCCCCGGCGCGTGTCGGGCTCGCGCAGGTGCGCATCCGTGCGTGCCGTGACATTTCTTTTCCTGCCGCCCCCGCTCGCGCCACTGCGACTCTGCGAGCACGTCGTCACTACTGCCGGTCTTCCGCCACATCCGCCCGCGCGCGAGCGCGTCGATTGGAATCTAGAGATTTGATCGATGTGACGAGCACGCTTTTCGAATTACTAAATAATATATTTAAAAAAAATTCTATAGTACTTTAAAAAAATCATATTAATCTATTTTTAAGTTTAAAATAATTAATACTCACCTTAACGTAATAATCCTCTTCTTCCCTCAAACTCAGCCTCAGCATCTATCTATATCGAAGTACAACTAATACGGAAGAACCGCTGTTGTGTGAGGTTTACGAATTGGGTATTGCACTCTCGACTTGTATTCAGTAGAAAACACTCACGGAACAAACGATGCAAGAGTGGCGCAGCGGAAGCGTGGTGGGCCCATAACCCACAGGTCCCAGGATCGAAACCTGGCCCTGATATTGAGTGCTTCCGAACTCTTCTCTTTTTTTCCAGTTATTTATCTATTTTTCTTAAGGAACTAACACCGGGACATCCAAAAGTTGGAGTTTGAAAACGAAAGGCACACTCATCCACTTTTCATATTTTGTGTTTATATATGAATGATGCCATGAGGTAGCCCATGCATGAACCAAATACTACTGGCTAGCTTAATAGGTCGGGACGTGAAGCAGCGTCGCTTTACCTGGCTAAGCAACCATCATTAGCTAATCATCATCATGCACGCTAATGCTAGTTGCGTCGGAAGGCGCCGTCGCGGACGTACAGTAGGACAGAGACGTGCTCCCGCGCGCCCCTGGCGCTGGTGCTCGCGCTGGTTGTGTGCATTGCCCGCCGCTTCAAAGGTGTCGCGTGGCTCGCGGCGCGGTGTCGAGGCCCCCGCGCCCGCAGCGTCGCCCTCAAAACCCCCCCACCCAGGCGCCCCCGCCTGCTTGGCCTTTGCCGCCGTGCTGTCCGTGCATGCGGCGCGAGAGTGCGCGTGAGAGGGAGACGGGATTTTACTGTATCTTACTACGTGCGCCGGTGCGCGCGAGCAGCCGCAAATCGGTCGTTTTCGCGGCGACACCGTGGGGGCGGGCGGGGCTCGTCGTCCCTATCCGCTTGGGCGCTTGGCCGTGGCGCGGGGCCCGGTTTGGTTCGGTCCGGTCGCGAGCGCTGATGAGTGGAGTGGGTCATGTATTGTGCGTAACCTAACTCCTTGGGGCCCGCGTGTCAGTCAGCACCCTGCGATCGAGTGCACCGACAGCGATGGGCATGGGAGCACGGGGTGCAGTGCAGTGATGCAAGCGATGTTGCCTGGTCGGATGTGATCTCTCCATTAGCAACGGGCAATTGCGCATGGCATGGAAGAAATTTGGCTGAACCATGGTGGTCAGTGGCGAGAGTACGAGAGAATTGACACATCGGAAGGAATTTGTTCTTCATAGTAACCGTGATTTAATTTGTAACGCGACAGCCTTTGGATAGGCCGATTTTCTTCCCCATTAAGTCACATGTATGTACTGGAATTTTAGCTCAAATTTGTAGCGTATGCACGTTGATTGACCGGGATTCAGGGTCACAGATACGAGACTAACAGGTACAAAGAGAAGGATTTAGAGGTTCACTAAGACAGTAACTCTCTAGTGGACTTCCTTTTTCGCCCTAAGTTGGCACACGCCATCGACATGCCTCGTCTCAGTACGAATTTGCGGTCATGCGGCACCACTTGTGCGAGCCTTTGAGTGCATCATTAAAGATAAAAGAAAGTCTCACTTTCACCATCCAGTTCTTTTGCTTGCTTTTGCTTTGCTAAATGGCACCTAAATCCTTCGATTAACCTTGTGTGGATATCCATGATGATTGCTGTGCTCTCTTAGTAAATCTGCCCGGTAGATCCTAATGCTGTTACATTTTGTCCTTTTATGTGCTGAGTGTGGATAGCCAGTTGGCAATGCTTCCTCCATTTCATTTTCCAATTCCCATTTCTGAAAAATAATAGGGCGGTTGGAAACTTCAAATGTTTTTCGAGCTAGAAAGTTGGCAGGGTCTTTTTAGAACCACTTTAGTATAGTATCATGTGGACAGGAAGTCCCTTCTATCATCATCGAGAGATCGCACGACATGAGCTCCTTTTTCCTAGACGAAATGGTTTTTAATAGAGATGAAAATCTAGCCACTAAGGACTCATTTGAATAGAAGGAAATTCATAGGATTTTTGAAGGATTGAAATCCTTCAAAAAATTCCTATGACACCTTTAGGGCTCGTTCACTCGTTCGGTTTATAAGATTTTTAAACCATAGGAATAGGAAAAGCGTAGTAATAGGATAGGAATGCATATGCAAAACTATAGGATTGAAAAATATAAGAATTTTTCTATAGTTGTTGTATGAGCCAGCCAAAAGATTGAAAAAATTGGGTTAGAGTGGATTCTTTTGTCCTGTGTTTTGCCCTAAAAAGTGGAGGGATAGAAAATTTTCCTGTAGTTTTCCTTTGGGGCATTCCTTTGAAATGAACGGTGATATAGCGTCTATTTCAAAGGATTGCAAATTTCTATACTTTTTCTTTAAAATTCCTTTGAAACGAATGAGGCCTTAATTTGGAACAAATAAGAATGACTCTAAAATTTCTATGAATTGCTTTCCTATGTCCTCATTCAAATTTAAGGCCTACTTTGAAACGCATGATATGGAAAATATAGAAATAGAAAAAAGCGCAATAATTGAAGTGGCATGTTTTTCTAATCTATAAGAATCAAAAACATATGAAACGAGATGAGAAACTCTTTGATTACATCACGGAAAAATGAAAAGAAAGTTTCTAAGAGATCTAACATCTTGCTCATTTTACTATGGAATTGGATTATAGAAATACAATCGTATATTTCCTATCTTTTTATGTGATTATAGAAAAAACCTTAGAAAATTGAATACTCCAAAAATCCTCTATCAATCCTCCATTCCAAATAGGGGCCTAACATGAGGCCATACCCCTTGTTTTATTTTCTTTTGCTAAGTTCAATGCACACTCTCTTCCATATATTTTTTCCTACTAAATTCATGTGTTTCAATTCCTATGAACCATCCAAAGACATTACGTCCAATGTTTCTCTATTTTGAAATCTTATAGTATTATATAGTATATGACAATACTCCCTCCATCCTATAATATAAGATATTATGCTATTTTTGGCTAATTTAAGGTTACAGCCAAAAGACGCATATACCCCTGAAAAGGTGATAGGTAAAAAATTAATTAGTATAAAAGATGATAGATGAAGAATAAACTAGTACTGACTCGGGATCATAAAATTTTTTATATTTTAGGATAAATATAAAGGACAAAATTCTTTATATCATGAAAGGGAGAGAGAGGATACGTCTGTCTCTGTTCTATTCGTGCGTTTTGAGAATTTGCGTTAAAGGAGCCCTAAGTAGTTCTTTTGAGCCCACATCTATCCACTTTTCAGTCCACCAGCCTGTTCTCAGTAGGCCTGTGGCAGTAAAATCCAACCTGAAACTTTTAAATAGATTTGGGATTTTGGGCCTGTTTACGTTGGTGCATGCCTTCATATGAACAGGCCCTTTTTGTGTTTCTCTAAAGTTCGGTTAATTAAACAGCTATCTACTCATTTTGATTTGGCACTGTCTATACAAAATTTCACAGTTTTTTAATAAACAAATTTTAGATATAACTATAATATAATTATAGTGTAATATATTATAACTATAGTGTAGTTACAATGTAATTTATATATAATTTGTATATACTAATAAAAATGAACTGTGGCCCAATTGGTTAGATAGGCACATGTTTGCAGCGTGCACGAAAATCTTCTCCCTCCCCCCCACAGCTCGAATCTCAAAGCATATCTGATGGCCTAAAATTCACAAGTTTTCTTCTCCAATTTTTCATAAAGAAATATAGCAAAACCGTTTGATTTTTGACATGTCCGTTATCCAAGCCCACCGGGGATTACTATAAACTGATCCAGACCTGCTCAAACAAAGCTGGAGTCCACCCGGTCATCGCATTTTTTCAGGAACTGAGGAAAAACACAAAACAGATCACACACATACTCCAGCTACACTTTTTTTTTTAAAAAAACCACACACTCGAAGCGGAGAACAAGAAAATTCCGGTGAAAACATGACCGAGTCACGCAGTTCGCATGTCGCAACACAGCACACGCGACGTGCCTACCATGCCTGACCAACTCAGCCGGCTTCCAACACGTTTACCTCTGGATCCTGACCTCCTGACCAGGTGACCAGGATCTTCTGAAACAAACCAATCATCAACAAGTGCCAGCTGAAACGAACAGAAACGAAATTAGAGATGCCTCTGATCATGCCTACCACTACCGTATCCCGTCTTCGCCGTGTGCGCACGTGTTACAAAACTAAAAGCCGTGCTTTCGATCGGCTGCGCTCTGAACAAATGGTTGATTCGCCGCGATATGAACAAAGTAGCATGCAAGACAGCAAAAGATGGGGTCGGCGGGATCGGATTCCATACTTTCCTACTTGCCTTTCTCTCCGACGCGCGTGGCCGGGCCTTTCTCTCCGACGCGCGTGGCCGGGGACGACGGCCCGGCCGCCATGTGCCGTCTCGATGAGCCCCTGCTTCCAAGCTACGGAAACTTGATGGAAACTTGATGGCTGTGCTTTGCGGCAGGCTGCGTTTGCAAGGCACGTACGCGTAAAGCTCCTTGCCTTCGACACATGACAGGCTCGATCGCGGTATTGGTATCCGTTTGTGATATGGGTGTGTTGTGTGCGATTGCATGCTTAGCTTGGATGCAAATCAAGATACGATGAGAAGATACAAGTTGATTACACGGAATTTTTGGAGGTTTGCATCGCGCGCTGTGGAACACTAGCTAGTAGGACTAGCTGCATAAAGGAAACGATACTGGTACATGCATAGAAACCTTCAAAATGTTTGACCCTGTAGTATTGTTTAATATTGGGTTGCATTCACAAAGCAAGACTTAAGTCACTTAACCATGAAGTGGGAAAAGGGGAGCAACACACCGTCCTAATTGAGTTTAGTGTTTCTCTCGTAGTATTTCCTAATTTTCTCATAACTACTTGTGCCGTTCATAAAGCTCAAAAAAGCTACTTGTGCCGTTCAAGACTGTTTGTCAGAATAGGCTTATAAGTGAATTTGAGTTACCTCTGCAATGAAATCAAACTCGTACAGACTAATCAACCTGAACAATTGAAAGAATGCACTGAATATTGGAGTGACTACGTACATACCCAAACATGTTTAAGAATGATTCTATTTTTTTTTTCTGAAACAGAGTATTATCTTATCCTTTTGTTCCGGCGTAAATAAACAGGAAACAACAACCCCATCAAGCCTTTGTGAGTGCTTCAATTCTCATTGAGATGCACAATAATCGAATTAAAAATGCACTGTATTATCGTCACTATGTAGGGGAAAAAATGCCACAAATTACATTGAGTTGATCCCCTCCCTTCCTGTCGATCAAAAAGATCCTTTTTGGGGCCGCCTAACTCCGGAATATCAAATTAATCTCTTCCTCTTTTAATTATTCAATCAATAATTGAAAGTTGCCTAATGGTGTCGTACCTGTCGCCGTCACCGATGCCGCCGCCGCCGCCGCCGCCGGTCCACCTCGCTTTCCACTTCTCGTACTCGAGGTCATCGGTGGGCAGCTCGTGGCGGCACAGTGGACACGTGTTGCGGATGGCGAGCCACGGCAGGATGCAGCCGTCGTGGTAGAGGTGCGCGCAGGGCAGCCTCCTGGCCCGCTCGCCGGCCTCGATGCCGTCCTTGCACACCGCGCACTGCGTCTCGCCGCGGGCCGCGTGGGCCTCCGCGACGACCACGGTCGGGAGGCCCTCCACGGCGGCCTTCGCCGCCGCGCGCCCGCCCTTGGCGGGAGGCTCGTGCTCCGCCTCCGCAGCGAGCTGCCCGAACAGCACGTCGTCGGCGTCGTCGAGGAAGAACGTGTCGATTCCCCCGTCGACATCGTCGGCGTCATCGACCACGAGGCTCCCGAGGCTGTTCGCGGCCAGGAGCACCTCCCACTCCAGGCTCCTCACCGCCGAGGAAGCCGCAGCCTCCTCCTGCTCCTCCTCCCCCCTGATGCCGACCTGCTCCCACTCGTCGCCGTCGTCGTTCACGCCGAGGTCCCACCTCTGGTGGTCGTGCTCCTCCAGCTGCAGACAGTCCCAGCAGAGAGGCAGCCCCACCTCCCCACCCTCCTCGTCCGGCGGCTCCCACTCGCCACCATCGTCGTCCTCCTCATGGAAACCGAGCCCGAAGAACGCCGACGCAGTTCCTTGCGGCGCAGGGCAGCGGTCCATGTGGGGAGGAGGGAAGGCGACATCGGAGTCAGAATCCGACATAAGGGCAGGGAACGGCGGCCAGAAGGAGGGGAAGGACACGGAGGCTGATGGCCCCTCGTCGTAGCCGTCGTCATCGTCGGAGCAGCCGCCGCCGGCGAGCGGGATAAGGATGTTGCGAGAGGAGGAACCATTCGCCATTGGCCAACGACCGAGGTGGGGGGACGTTTCGCTGTTCCTCTCTCTCTCCTCTCCTTTTCTCTCTCGCTTCGCGACTCGCTACGCCTCTCTCTCTCTCTCTTCTTTGTCTTGTTTTCTTCTTTAAGTTTCCCCTGCTTTTCGAGCGCTTTACAATTGGATTGGGTTTGGGTTGGTGTACCGGACGCCTCGCGCCGCGATGGGAAGGAAACGAGGCATTTTTTTTTATATTTTTTAATAAAAATATTTACAAAATTACATTTTCATCTCAAAAATTTACAAAAATATACTCCCAACGCCCTCTGGGAGAGCGTTTTTTTTTATGAAATCGTCTTCTCAGAAGGCGATTTAAACCGGGCGACCGACGACCGGTCAACACTTTTGCAGGCGGCTCCCTGACCGCCAAAAAACCGTCCTCTACGAGGGCGGCAAGAGGACCGCCTGCAAAACCCTGCCCGCGGGGCCGGCCATTTTACAGGCGGCCCTCTTGCCACCCTCCTAGAGGGTGGTTTTTCGGCTTCCAGGGGGCTGCCTGCAAATTGGACCATTTTATCCAAAAAATCGTCTTCCCAGAGGACGATTTTTTACTGCCTCGCTATAAAACCCCTTCACAACCTCCAAAAAATTCATAAAATTCACAAAAATAACAGAAAAAAGAAGAGAGAGCTAAGAGCGAAGGTGAATAAAAGCGGCCAAGCCCAGCCAGTTTACGGATTCATCTACAGGTAATATTTTATGGCTCTTTGCAATTTCTATTTCTATTCATCAAATGATGTAGTATGTGTAATATTGTACTACTTATTTCACAGGCAATTAAATGTTAGGTTTGGTCCAAACAATATAGATCTATTGAAGTTGAGCATTACGGCTAAGCACATAATAGAGCGCATGAGAGAAGTTAGGTTTTTTTTACTAGATGAGTAGCACTGGTTCGAGAAACGCTAGGGAAATGGAAATGAGAATGATGACATTTTGTTTTTTTGTAGTCATGTGTAGTATACTCTAGGTATGTAGTTGTATAAGGTATTTTTGGCCTAGCGAGTTATAACTTGCGTTTATTTGGTTATAATGTAGATTGCTATAGATGCATCCGGTATGTTCAGTCATCTACGACCTCTGATTGACGTGCCTCCGCCGATGTGTTGGTATGGAGATAATTGCAAAGTTGCAATAAGTGAGAAGGATTACACATACCGGCAAAGGTATTGGATGTGTGCTAATTATGCGTACTCCCCGGAGAAACCGAAGCCACAAGGAAAGAAGCGGAAGACGAAGAAGCCAGTAGAGGTAAAACGAATTATCTTGTAGTACGAAATATTTGAAACTTTGAGCTAACAAATTTGTATATGTGAAGGCACCGAAACCTCCTCCACCTCTGTGCGACTTTGTGCAGTGGATAGATACGGAGATCCATCCACAGGACACAAAGATTCTTCGCAGTTTAGAAGATTGGAACTGGGAGCGGTGCCAACGTCGTTGGGCGGCGCAAGAAGAGGGGGAGGCTGAGCAGAAGAGAAAGGAGGAGGAGGGGTGGGAGGAGAAGGAAGCCCGTGAGGCAGAGAGAGAGAGGAAGCGGGAGAGGGCACTGCGTGCAAAGGAAGCTGGGCCAGAGACGGCGAGAAAGGAGAAGTACCCACGCTGTACACAGTAGTTGCATGTCTAGTCGGATATCCGTTTGAAATACCCTAAGGTATGTAATAACGATAACTAGAAATGTTTTATGTGCGGCGACCTGCTTTATCTCTCAATTTTGTTAGGTCAGGAATATAGATAGCTTGAGGATGCTCCGTAGTAAATATCCCCGCAATACCGAAGCCGTATATCTCTCCACTCCAGGTATTATAGATTGCTTCTTTTCTGAAATAAGGTGAGACAAAATAACGTGCTTCTATCCCGCACTCACCGCTCGCGGCAATAACATGAGAACATGGCTTGTGGAGCAGAGTAGCCTTTCGGCACGAGCATTTGCAGGTCCCGTCTTTCTTTAGCACACACTCCTGTACAACTCTTTCGTGGTAGATTCCGTGAA
The DNA here is from genome assembly GCA_003991445.1 of Oryza meyeriana var. granulata. NCBI lineage: Eukaryota > Viridiplantae > Streptophyta > Magnoliopsida > Poales > Poaceae > Oryza > Oryza meyeriana. The sequence goes on from RYFJ01000707.1 coordinate 65,102, forward strand.
TGCCCTTGTCGATACACAATACTTTAAATCTGTGTTTTTGTATACGTTGAGGTATAACTCGATGTCTTCGGGCCTTATTACTTTTACCTTACAGGTACCTAGTCAGTAGTGTGCCAAAGAAAAGATATTATCCGTTATTGAGGGGCCGGCTTCTGTGAACCGATCTCTAAAGTATTTGCATGTGCCATGCAAGATAAATTCAACTATGCAATAAGTGGGAGCCCTTAAACACCACGTATCACCCAGTTATAAATCTCTGCCAAATTTATGGTCATTATGCCAAATCGAAAACCATCCTTGTCATACAACAATGTCCATTTCTCTTTTAGCTCATTCTCAATCCACTCCGAAAATTTTCTAACCGAGCATGCTGACCTTCTTTTCATACAAGGTCCGTCACTTGATAGAGGTCCAAGAGCTTGTGGAGCCTCATCCCCTACAAGGGTAGCCCTTCTAGACTGTTCATCTGTTTATTTAGTGGTCAGCTCATCCAACCTGCTCCAAAACTCATTGAATTTCTTTTCTTAATTCTGAGTGCACAGCCTTTTGAAAAGATCCATAGGTGCTTATTCTTAAATTGCTTGTAGAAATTAGCACCCATATGATGTATGCACCATCTACTTTGGACATTAGACCACCTTGGTGGGTATTCTTTCTCAGCACATCCATCCCTCAATTCCTCAATTTTCCGTAGCAAGCTAGCGTGACGATCATGTATGAGGCATATGTCTGGCCTCATCCATACAACTGCAGACTTAACCTTTTCTAGGATCCAATACCAGCTATCAGTGTTCTTATTCTCAACAAAAGTAAAAGCCACCGGTAGAACTTGGTTGTTCCTATCAACTCCGATTGTTGTTAATATCTGCCCTCTGTACTTTCCGGTCAGAAATGTCCTATCGATGCAGAGGATGGGACGACAATGCACAAATGCATGAATGTAAGCACCTAATGAAAAAAATATTCGTTGCAACACACTTTTATTACCATGGTCAATTGATGGAAAATCTTTTAGGGCGTAGCAGGTCTCTGGATTTCTCTGAAGAATACAGGCTAACAGACGAGGCAAATTATTATAAGATGTTTCAAATGTGCCAAACCTCACCTCTACAACCTTCTGTTTTGCCCTCCAAGCCTTAGCATAGCTAATTGTGTATTTGAATTTCTATTCAATATGTCTAACAATTGACTTTGGTTTGTACCCCAGATTGTTCACAATGTGGGAGTACATCTCTGTTGCAACAAATAAAGATGTCATGTTTCTACGATACTTTTCAACACCGGGTAAGTAATATGAATACTCGGTCATGATTGAAATTTGCCAATAATCCTTCCATTTATCCTTGAATATGTGCACCCGCCATGGACACCTATCATTCACGCACTTCACTTCATACACTGATTTGCTTGACTTCACGACCGAGAACTCCCTCTGAAGTGACACCGCCTATTATTTTACTGCATCCTTCAAATTCTCTACATATACATACTTAGCCCCCTGGATGATCTCATTCTCCTTGTACTCCCATGGCACACGATGCTACTCGGAGATAACAAGGCCTGAGAAGTCCTCATTGCTCTATTCTACAGGCATCATGTTGTCCTCATCAGACGAATCATCATACTCTGCATGCTCGTTTTCAGCATCTTCCGTATCCATTTCTTCGACGATGGTGTTGATTAGTTCTCCCTCATCTGTCACGCCTACTGGCTCTGTATCTTCTTTATTCCCTCCTTCATTTTCTTCCATTATTTCAGCATCACCTCCTCCCGCCGTACTTGGATCCTCATCATCTTGCACGGGCATTGCAGCAGCGGTGTTATTATTCTCATACACCGACACAAGTATGCACAGTGGCCAACCACGTTGGAATACATTCTCCACATACCATCTCCAAGTGGCAGTATAATCCACTGGCATCAATTCCCCAAAAAAAATTTCAACTGCACGACTGTCTACAACATACAAGGTTATTACGTTGATCTGGGAGTCCAGTCGAAAGCCTTGCATCAGCCAGTTGTACACTGACCTGAAACTTCTCTCAGCTGGCCTATCAATGCCCTTAGCAGTTGAACTAAACTCCGACAGATCTACACCTTGTGGACCATACCTAACATTCTCTTGCCCGTGAAATAACTAAAATATCATTTTATTTGACATATATGTTGATGAAAAAATACGGTTAAACTAGGTACCAACATTCTCCTCACATTTAAAACCATGTAATTGAGATTTTATAACTACCATTGTCGGAGGATGAAACCTCGACGGCGGGAAGTCAGGAGACCCTCCTTTTGAGATTCGGCCAGGGGAGTAGTTCTCAGGCGAAGCCGGCGTCAGGGTGTAGAAGAAAGATACGCAAAGGAGACGTAGAAGAAATTGCGGGGTTCGGACCGTCCGAAGCGGGTCCGGACCGTCCGAATCGTGGTGAAGCAGAAGGGTCCGGACCGTCCGGTGCGGGTCCGGACCGTCCGAAGCGTGGTAATCGCACGGGGCGTCCGGGAAGACGATCAACAGTTGCGCACAGAGGAGACAGGAGGATTTATACAGTTTCGGGCCACCGGAGCGTAAAACCCTACTCCTGTGTGTATGCTATGTGGAGATGATGTGGTTTGCTGTGTACAAGGTGAGCTCAGCACGCGGCCAAAGCCGGAGAAGAAGAGCAGTAGGTTGAGAATGAGCTCGGGTGCTGAGAGCTGGGAGCTAGAGGTCCTCTGTTGAGTCTCCAGTTGGGTCTAGCTAGGGCTTAACCTCCGCCTCCCCTTTTTGCCTGTGGCTTGATCCTCCTTTTATAGAGCAAGGGGAATCCACAGTGCCAGGCATACGAAGAGAGAGAGAGAGAGAGAGTTTCTGGAGAGTTCTCCGGTCCTCCCCTCCGCCTGCGACGCCCACGCCGGAGTTGGAAGACGTCCAGTCGCTCACGTCCGCCTGCAAAGCCTGCGCCGGAGTCGGTGGAGCGTCTGGTCGCTCTCGTCCCCGCCTGCTGAGCCCATGCCGGAGTAGGTATGCAGCGGGCGGTAGAGTCGTGAGGATGTGATGGCATGTGATGGAGCACGCTGCCGAAGTCCAAGAAGTCTCTGACTGCTTGGACTTCGGCGCACGCCCTCGCCACAGAAGTCAACAGGCCTCTGAACAGCAGTCGGGTGTCCACGGGGGCCGTCCTGAGACACTTATGCGTGGCGGAGCGGACGATAGGGGCAATGTGCCCCGTCGCCTCGTCATTAATGCTGTAGTTGGTCAGCCGGTGCCGTCCGCTGAGTGGCCGATCCGGGCAGGAGGTGCCGATCAGCGAAGAGGCCGATCAGCTCGGAGGAGCCGATCATCGGGGGGTGCCGACGAGTCCGGGGCCCCGGGACCGGGCGCCGTGGTCCGGGGAAAGGGTTCCCGGGGCCGGGGTCGCGCCCCGGGAACGGGGCTTCCCGGGACCGGGCGCCGGGTCCGAGGAGACGGAGTCCCGGGACCGGGCGCCGGGTTCGGGGAAACGGAGTTCCGGGACAGGGCGCCGTGGTCCGGGGAGAGGGTTCCGGGGCCGGGGTCGCGCCCGGGAACGGGGCTCCCGGGACCGGGGTAGCCGATGTGGCCGAAGACCCACGCGTCCCCGGCGACTCTGGGGACCCCAAGTCCCGTTTCGCCGACAACCATCTCTACACAAATTAAGTCATCTAACAGATTGACTCAAAACCTACAGATCTACGAGTAACAACTTATTTTTATATTGTAATATACACGTAACCAGTATAATACTACATCAATTTATACATAGAAATAGAAATTACAAAGGGATAATAGATTTTACCTACAGACGAATCAGCAAATTGATAGAGCTTCGCTGTTTTCGTTCAGTCTTGCTCTCAGCTCTCTCTTCTTTTTTTCTGTAATTTCTGTGAATTTTATGATATTTTTTGAGTCTGCGAGAGGGTTTTATACCGGGCTGGCTAAAAATCGCCCTCCCAGAGGGCGGCAAGTGGGCCATTGGCCATTTTGCAGGCGGCCCCTTTCCAGCGAAAAACCGCCCTCTAGGAGGGCGGCTAGGGGTCGCTTGTAAAATGGCCGGCTTCCTCCTAGAGGGCGGTTTTTCGCCGGCCAGAGGGCCGCCTGTGAATTGGCCAACCCCGAGGCAGGTATTTTGCAAGCGGACCTCTTGTCGCCCTCTAGGAGGGCGGTTTTTGAGCGGCCGGGAGCCGTCTGCAAAATTACTGATGGCCGTCAGCCGTCCGGCCTACGGCCGTCAGCCACGTCATTAAATCGCCCTTTGGGAGGGCTATTGTGGGCACCCCGAAAGTGCATTATGAAGAGTAACTATTACGGCAACGCGAATTATCTAGATGGATGGGGTCTCGAATAAAACCCGAATAAATGCGGTAACCATCCATCCTCATCGCAGACTTACCATAATCTTTACCCACTCACAATACAAATCCAAAAATACCGAGAAGTGTACAAAAGAGATAATCATAAGGATAGCTTGCCAGTCCTCCCCGTCATACGCCCGTCAAACCACTCGATGGTGGCGACCAAACACGATACGTACCCCAGAGGACTCGAACCACAATAGCTATCCCACAACCATCTCAATTATACACAACTCATACTCATGTTCAACTAGTCCCCAGGAAAGCGACTAGCCTCACACTTTCATCGCAAGCAATTGATAAACATCACAAGTACTCTAAATATGGATAAACGAGCAGCAGAGTTATAAATATTACATAGAGGGTTCACACCCTAATTCATCACAAAGTGGCACAAAAGCTTTGCAATGGAAATAAACACAAGACAACAACCAGTGGTGCCAAAACCCATACCACAGGGCAACCGACTGGGGATAGAGTTCAACTTCAACTACAAATTATCCTCGCCACCCTCGGCGGGATAATAGTAGACCACCACAATATCGTCGTTGTCCTCACCTGAAAAATATGCAACATGAGTACGAATGGTACTCAACAAGACTTACACGATATTAATAGTACAAAGGAATCATGCTGGTTTCTACATCAAGGAAAAAGGCTATATTGACTTGATTTTGCATCAAGCTGATTTATGAGCAATAATACTTGAAACTATAAGCATTTTGAGAAATAACACAATCTGAATTTTTAGGACAGCAAGCTTATAGTTCTGAAAATGAAATATAAATGAGCACCAACCGTGCTCTAACATACCCATGGTCACCATTGCCCAAACAATTATGCTACACAAGCATATCCTTTCTCATGACTAAACCAAGTCATAATTCATCATCCATGGGGCTACCATTGCCCAAACAATTATGCCTACACAAGCATATCATTATCCATGACTAAAACCAAGTCATATTTATCAAAAAACCTTTATATAAACCCATTCATCCATGACTATCCTAAATCATGATATTAGCTCACATAATCCCGCAACTATATCTCCCAAGTTTGTCGCTAACATACATTGACTAAACATCAAGCGGTCGTCCTGTAAACCGTGGACACGGCTTATTCGAATAGTTCTTACTCTGATCAGAGGTGTACATCTTTACCCACACGATGTGATAGAAGCCAAACGGCTACACTCTAGTTGATCCGTACCCGTCGGTACCCACCACTCTACACATTGAGTGCGGACTAGAGGTCACAACAGAACCTTTTGCACGCTTAGTCCCAACACCTAAACCACGGTCTGGCCCGACGACTTAGTCAGTGCGTGCGTGGCAACTAAGGCGGGCTCACCGTCGCGGAGGCACCTCCGGCCAAGTATGGATTCACCAAGTGCAGGCTCGCAGTGCAGTCCTGCACGAGGTCCTCCAAAGGTCTCCCCTCACGACTGATGGACGGGCGTAGATGGTCACAACCTCCCGTGCTATTGAGTTAAGCCGTCCCATGACCGGCGTGTGGAAGTACGTAGGGTGCTTGAATAGATGTCAACATGTTCAGTCCTTTACGACCTAGACGGAGCTACGTGCATCGGGGAAACACCATCCCTTCATCACCCTATCATCCGTCCAAGTCAAAACATATTTTCAATTATTATTCAGAGGTTATTCTTTTCAGATTTGAACCCATCTATTCACTTTAAACTAGTTTTGAACCGATAGCTCCATCTATCGGATTTTTCTAAGTCTATATTTAAGCATGGCTAAGCATCCGGTAAAATAAATGCATCCCAAAATCCTTAACTAGGTGACAAAGTAACAACATGGAGTCAATAACCAAGGAAAGAAAATGCATACAATTGGGTAATATAGACTCTACCCGTTTTTCCCCATTTTAAATGGACCAACATATGCATATAGATATTGTTTTCGCAAACAAATCAATTTATTGAAAATATAGGTTCAATATGCTTAGACGCTTGCCTTGCTGCTGCGAGGAGTCACTCTCAAGCTCTAGTTGAACTTCCACGTACTCCGTATCCTCAGAATCTATCGATAAGAAGCAATATGCAAATAAGAAGCAATTAAACATGTCTATGCCACAATGATCATTAATTATGGATAATTACAGAAGGTATGATGTCCTAATAAGATTGGGAAAAAGAACCAAGTCATTTTGCATCTCTGGTTTGTGAGATACAAAAATAACAAGGTAGGAAGGCTGAAAATGGCTGTTTCGTAATTATTTATATTGTAACCTTAAGTTATATAGTTAACTGACATTTTCTATTAAGATTTCATAAAGGCATGTATTTTATATAAAAGAACATAACTACTGGTTTTACAAAATTGTGTTTACTCAATTTGGATTATAGACATTTTATTATGAATTTTTGGAGTCCCTATATATTAATGGTTATAGAAATACATTTTGTGTACAAGACATATACAAAAGTTTATAAGATACTTTACAAAAGTGAAACAAAACATGATAAGAGGAGCTTACTGATCTAAGTCCAAGTTATTTTTGAAAAGGAATGAAACTTTTATGCACCTTGGAAATTAGGAATATATTAATCTTTTCCTTTTTATATCATTTAAATCCTAGTGTATGATTTATATAGACAAATTATCATTTATGTAAGTATAACTAAATGTCAGTTTACTGCATGAAAGGTCAACCATTTCTGGTTTTTACCAACCTTAATTTAAGTAAACAGAAAATGGTTAAATTCATATAAAGTTTCATATACTTTCATGATAATTATTATTCTTGAGAAATTTTAGGCTTTGGTTTCTCCAGATTTTATTCCACAGAATTAAAGTGCATAATTTGGTGATCCCCACAAATTTTGTTTCATCCAATTTGGAGTTAAAATGAATTAGATATTGATTTTTAAAGTTTAGCTATCTTTCTGTTGGAGAAATAATTCAGTTTAACATTCCTCTTCTTTTCTTTTCCTCTCTTTCTCTCTTATAGGTGGGGTCAACGTGGCATAGAGACAAACAGAGCAGGCGCAGACCGGAACAAAGGAACGGACCGTCCGGACTAGGAGTGGATGGTCCGGCGTGGCAAAACAGAGGAGGTGCAAGCAGTTCGGGCTTCTCGGCGGCGGCGACGGCGATGGCGGTGTCGGTTGTAGTCGGGCCCCCAAAGAGAAAGATAGAGAAGTTCATGCGGAGCTAAGGGTGGTCTTCTTGACACCTCGGTGACCGGAATCTCGCCGGCGGTGAGTTCTAGGGCAGAGGCTTTCGGACGTTGGGCAAACCGAGCTATGGCCGGGTTCTGGGCAAACCAGTGCATGCAGGAGATATTAGTGGACTCTAGGAAGCTCACCGTGTGGCTTGTCGAGACTGGGAAGCTTGGATGAAGTGCAGCGACTGCGATGTCTTTCGGCGGCGCGAGGTAGCTTCGGTTTTACCGTCGGTAGCTCGATCTAGCCCATGGATTACCAAGATGTCACGCACACATGGTCAAGGACAGCTTGAGGTCACTCTACGTGCAAGGAATCGACAATTTGCTCACCGAATCGACAGGAACGGCCGCGGCGGAGCGATGACCGGAGTTGGGGAAGACGGAGGCCGATCTCTAGCTTCACGGCATCATAACTCAATTCCTTCGCTAGCTAACTTCTAGAGTGAGGCGACGACGTGGTGCAGTGGCTCGGTCAGACTCGCTTCGAGGTGGCCGAAACGGCGAGATGACGCTGGTGGCGGCGCTATAGAGCAAAAAGCGGAACACGGCGGCTTCGACCGGTGATCCTAGGGCTGTAAAGTGTGAAAATGGAATGATTACAATGTGTAGATCATGTTCCTGGGGTTGACAAAGGATAGAACTCACCGGCGCTGGCTCAAACTCGATCGAACATCTTCGGCGGCAGGGAGGATGGCTCTGTCTCCGGTGATCTTTGGGGATACCGTCGGCTTTCTCGGTGGGAACGTGAAGAGGATGAGGAGGAGGTTCTTCTAGCGAAGTTTGAGTCGAGATGGTCGAGGTTTCCTAGGCCAGTGCTTATCTCAGTGTCCCTGTGAGCTGTGAGGGAGCAGGAGAAGGAGGCAGCGACACCTGTGCCATGCAGTGCTGAGTTGCTTTGGTGCTACAGTGTTCCAAGGTGGGTCCCACATGTAAGAAAATGTTTTTCTACACATTCTTGGCTAGATTTAGTCTATGTCTTGTGGGCCCTTGTAGTTACTCTCTAGGGAAAAGAGAGGGGTGTGGGTAGGAATGGGGTGAAACTCACTGTTCCAAGACTGGCAGAGGCTTACAGGTGGGCCAGGGTGTTGTGGGTCCCACTGGTCAGTGAGAGATGAGAGGAGAATACTCTAGAGACTATTTTATGAGCTGTATGGACAGCTGTCTTGCATCTGTGATTTCAGCAGATAAATAAGGGAGATAAATTATGGGAAAATTACTGGAGGTAGAGGAAGATGTGTTTAACATGCTGACCAAATTTCGTGGTTAGAAGTGATCTGGTTTATTTTTGGCGAATTCGCAAAGTAGGCATACTAATCCAGTTTTCCTGCAGTTTGAATTGATTCCCCAGTGCATTGCACTTATCATATTATGTGGTTTCCTTGGGAATTAAATTAAACCAAAATTCCTGGTGGTAGGGCTCATGGTGTCACACCTGTTGGTAGAATTGCACTGCCTAATTAATCTTTATTTTTATTTGGTGAATTTTTAGAAGTAAACCAACTTATTTCAGCTAGCTTCCTAGTTTAGCTGATTTGAGGGACTTGGTTGAAGTATTTATTGAAGTGATAAAATTATGTAAAATTTACAGTGGATTAATTTGGTGGGATAGTGTTCACAGGGATTTTTCCATGTTTTTATGTGCAACCAAACATCTTCAGAAAATCCTTAGACGGTACAAATGCATATGTCAAGGAGAAGGATCCAGGCTGAAACTTGTTTGGAATTTTTAAGGGGTCTAAACTAATGAAATAAATTTTGGAAAAATTATATTGATTCATGATAAATAATCTAGTATTTGAATAAATTATTTTCCATATATGTTTCTGTGAAATTTGTTGCGCTATTGGGAGTTGGTCCATTTTTGCCGATTAGGGTTTTAACTATTGAAGGTTTAAATATTGCAAACTTTAAATTGTGCATTCTAATGACAGTAGGTCATGGCACTAATTACCTGAAGTTAGATTTGGGGCTGTGACAGCTATTTTTAAAAAAACGCCCTCTCAGAGAGCGTTGGTAGTATATTTTTGTAAATTTTTGAAACGAAAATGTACTTTTGTAAATATTTTATTAAAAAAATATATAAATAAAAAATTCAGGAAACGAGATGGGCCGTGTCAATTGTCAATCGACCGCTCGTTGGTGGGCCACTTGAGAGAGCTCTAGGCCCACCACAGGAACGGCCCATTTGGCCCATCCAGCAATCATGAATTGAAATCAGGTGCAGTCACAATAGTAATTGCAACCTAAGGACTGCATACTAATTGCAACCTAAGGACTGCATTGCATACGATCTCAGTCGTCCAATTTTACAGTCAACGGTGTAGATTTGTAACTACAGTGACGTAATAAATAGTAGTTCTCACTATAGTATTTTTCTACATTATAATAAACAGTACATTAGACTGATATCGATCGCCCGGGTTGTATCCTAGGATGGATCATGCTAGTACCTAATGTACTGTGGCTGCACCGGGTCCGGATTCAACAATCATAGTTGTGATTCGATACGCACATTACCTTCTGCTTGCGCATTAATGGATTCCCATTTTGCGTTTAGTTTTGAGAGGCGTGTCGGGTAATCTTACAGACGAGGGATTAATTGCACGATTGACAACATGCCCGATCCAGAGATATCCCTGATAGGTTGATACTAATCACCAAGTCGAGTATAAATCCACTGTGGATTCGTGAGTAGGACTTGCATGTGGTTGTTTTGTGAGGGAGGGATCAATGGCGACCGGCCGCGTGATGCTCCTGGTAGTAGGCATCATCGCCGCTCTGCTGCTATCTTCGTTAGGTACGGGACTCCTCCGCTATACAATCAACAATTTCCAGTCCTCGTTGATTTCAGGCGGAAGTTGATCAATTTGCAGCCATGGTGACGACGGAGGAGTGTGGCGGCGACGTCCCGCCACCGGCCGGCAACGCCTGCAGAAGGGTGTACGACCCGTCGGACGAGAACTGCGGTCCGGAGTCGTGCAAGGCGAGCTGCTCCCTCCGGTACCACGGCATCGGCGTGTGCGATCCTGTCGGTTGCCAATGCACCTACTGTCACCCGCCATCGCCGCCGCCGAAGTTAACTTAGGCCAAGCATGGCCGATGGTTTGTCATGCTGAGTTGCCGACTAGAAGGAAATAAATTACATAAACAGCTAGCGTTTGGCCCCATATGAAACGCACCAGTGTTCCGTGCTCTGTGCGGTAATTGTGATGTTACAATGTGAAACTGTGAATCATTGATGCAGTTTCAAACGAAAAAAATAGTAGGGTGGTTCGTACATTTGTACGGTTAGATAGTCTTTAAATTCTTTTTAAAATTTATAGTATTAAAGTAAATTACTCGAATATATGATATATGATATATATATATATATAATAATTATTATAAAAAATATCATGGGCTAATTAGTTTTCATGATATCATAAATTAAAAAAATGACATGCCGGAGTTTCTTTAAAACGGCCCAAGCTATTATTATATATGGGCTTACGGGCTATAGGTGTACGGGGGCATCCACGGAAAGGAGCACGTGGGCAGAATTTTTTATATTTTTATAATTTTTTTAAAAAATATTTACTAAAGTATATTTTTTAAAAAATTTATAAAAATATACTCCCAACGTCTTTTGGGAGAGCTTTTTTAGAAAACGCCCTCCCAGAGGGCGTTTTTGGTGACGTGGCAGACAACCGTCGGTCAGCAATTTTGTAGGCGACGCCCTAGCCACCCGTTAGGACGGACAGCTAGGGTGCCGCCTGCAAAATGCCTAACTCCCGGGCTGCCTCTTTTGCGGGCGACTCTCTTGCCGCCCTCCTAGTGGACGGTTTTTGCTAGCTAGGGGGCCGGTGGCAAAATGGCCGGCCCTTGGCTATTTTGCGGGCGGCCCTCTTGCTGCCCTCCTAGAGGACGGTTTTTGGCCGGCCAGGGGGCCGCCTGCAAAATGGCTTACTTAAAAAAATTCTTTTCGAGTAAAAAACACCCTTTGGGAGGATGATTTTTTGCTGACTCAGTATAAAACCCCCTCTCAGCCTTTGAAAAGTTCATAAAATTCACAAAAATAACAGAAAAAAGAAGAAAGAGCTAAGAGCGAAGGCGAACGAAAGCGGCGAAGCCCTACCGGTTTGTGGATTCGTCTGCAGGTAATATTTGATGTCTCTTTGCAATTTCCATTTCTATTCATCAAGTCATGTAGTATGTGTAGTATTGTACTAGTTATTTCACAGGTAAGGTAATGTTAGGTATGGTCCACATGGTGTAGATCTATTGTAGTTCAGCAAAACGGCTAAGGGCATTGATAGGCCGGATAAGAGAAGTTAAGTTTTTTTACTAGATGAGTAGCCCTAGTTTCAGAAACGCTAGGGAGATGGAAATGAGGACGATGACATTTTATTTTTTGTAGTCATGTGTAGTATACCCTAGGTATGTAGTTGTATAAGGTATTTTTGGCATAGCGAGTTATAACTTGCGTTTATTTGGTTATAATGTAGGTTGCTATGGATGCATTCGATATGTCCAGTCGTCAATGACCTCCGATTGGCATGCCTCCGCCGATGTGTTGCTGCGGAGATGAGTGCAAAGTTGTAATAAGTGAGCAGGATCACACATACCGGCAAAGGTATTGGATGTTTGCTAATTACGCCTACTCTCCGGAGAAGCTGAAGCCACAAGGGAAGAAAGGAAAGTCGAAGAAGCCAATGGAGGTAATACGAATTATCTTGTAGTACGAAATATTTGAACCTTTGAACTAACAAATTTGCATATGCCAAGACACCGAAGCCTCCTTCGCTTCTGTGCGACTTTGTGCAGTGGATAGATACGGAGATCCGTCCATAAGACGTAGAGTTTCTTCGCAGGTTATGGGAATGGAACAGGGAGCGGCACGAACGTCTTTGGGCGGTGGAAGCAGAGTAGGAGGCTGAGCAGAAGAGGAAGGAGGATAAGGAGTGGCAGGAGAAGGAAGCCCATGAGGCAGACAGGGAGAGAAAGCGGGAGAGGGCACTACGTGCAAAGCAAGCTAGGCCGGAGGCGGCGAGGAAGGGAAAGTACCCACGCTGCACACAGTAGATGTATATCTAGTCGGATGTCTGTTTGAAATACCCAAAGGCATGTAATAACGATAACTAGAAACGTTTCATGTGCCGTTTGTACTCGTTGGATGGATAATTTCATTAGGTTCGTAAGCAATTAACGTGTGCTTGGTTGTCACCGCTCATAATCTACTTTCGCCGTGAAGTTGAAACTCGAAAATTCATGTTTTTGATCAGTTTCGTCGCAAACATAGATCGTGAGGAGTACATTGTTTGATCGATGAACGTAAACAAAGTAAAGGGGTTTTTTCAGTAAACGTAGAATTAATAAAACTTGACGTACAACAGGCTAACTACTACTGGTACAACGTACTACGAGCCTTGACCGTAACCTCTAGACCTCTTCGTCTTCCTACCCTGCGCTCGCACCTAGCCCTGGGAGTACGTCAGCCGGTCTGGTGGTACGGCACGGCCAGCGCGGGTCGTCTGCACGGGTGTGGAAGCTGGTGGGTCCTGTGTCTGCGGTGACGGAGCTCCTTCGAGCTGCGAGGAACCTAGTACCTCCTGGATCTCCTCGTCCTCCAAGTCGTCGCCCTCGAAAGGATCCGGTGCACAACCGTTGCCGTGTTCGCCTTGCACGGAGGAGCCAGCACCAGCAAATATCCCCGACGCTGTAGAGTGGAACCCTGTGCACAAAATTGTTGATAATTGCAAACTGAAATTTTGCAAGGCAAAAGTAAACTTTGATCTAATCTGAAGGACCTCCTGTGGTGGCCCCGGGGGCACTGCTCATGCCCTACTGCGCGTGTGATCGTGTGTGGTACGCTCCCTGCGTCCAAGTGCTAGCTCCGGAGGGATGTAGCTACGGTGTAGCGAAAGCTGCACGGAAGCATATTGATATAAAATGGTGCATGTCGTAGAAGGAAACATGTTATGAACCGATGGTTAGCGGAATTTACCTCTGGAGGGGCCAGCTGGCTGACTGGAACCATACTGGCGCACTCCTGCTCCTGCGGGCCGTGGCTGTTGCTGATGTACAGCTACGGGAGGTACCACGCCGGCCGCACAGCAACTGAGCACACGAATCACTGTGTGCATCACCTGACGGATCCTCCCGAAAGTCGTCCTCTGCTCCTCCACAGTCAGCACGATCCCAATGTCCAACCATCCGAATGCCATGTCCATATCAGCCTGAACCTGTCGCGCTGCGTCAGCCTATTTCAAATGTGACGTGAATATGTGTTAGAACCGTGGACACCTACAAAGGGAATAGCAAGGTGCAAAGAGAATACGTGTCTAGGATACGTGTCAGTCGCAGCGGTGATGTGTGGCTGTGGATCATCTGGGGTGAACGTCACGCGTGTGTGGGTGCGGGGCTGGTACCACCTGAGGTACGCTAGATGGTGTCCTCAGTGTGTGGACGTACCTCGTCGATGACCTCCTCCATTGCTAACAACCAGTCCTCCACGTATCTCTGCAGTCGGGGATACCATTGAGTACTACCTGTCTGTCCCCTACGATTATACCTATTTGCAGAGAGTGCATTAGATTTCATTAAAGAGTTATAGTACTCAACAAAGATTGCAGCTGTACTAACCAGTGTACATCGCGCGACACAACCATCTACACGGGCATAGGAAAGTGCTGACGTAGGCCAAACTGTCGCATCACGCGCTACGGATAGTAGGGCTCGACAAAGATGTCGAACACCAATGGCACTATCGTCATCCAGTACGCCTGGTCACGCGTGCAAAGAGCCGAGAGTTCGAGCGGTGCACGGGCCGCGATGCCTTGCGGGCTATACGGCTCCCAGACGACGTCGCTGGGCAGCAGGCGGTCGAACTCTATAACGAAGTCGGAGTAGGCCCTCCTAACCTGCGTGTGGGTGTAATGACACTGCAAAATAGGACAGGGAAACACGTCAGTGTTTGCGCATAAGTGGTAAACATAGAATTTCACGTTATGTATCTCACGGCGACACCATACCGTCCCCATAGTCGGACGGTCCTCGGGCGACTGCCCGTACAAGCCTCCAAGGCTGCCCTAGTAGGGAGAGTGCTGAATCAGAGGGCGGCCGATCACGAACCGCTCAGCCGCCCATAGCCGCAGAAGGAGAGGGCAATCGGCGAGAATCGCACCTGGATCGGTCTTTGTGCAAGCGTCATAAAGAGCACGGTACGTCACCGCTAGCACAGCAGATCCCCAGCTCCACTGCGGTACGCAACCGTCCTCGCTGTCGGTGATCACACGAGCGTAGTGGATCAGTTCCTTGTCCACCGCGTGCCCTGTCGTGTTGGTGAACATCACCCACCCAAATAGCCACAGCAAGTACGCCTCCAAGCTCCGCCGCACCGAGTATTCGTCGACGTCAGGGTCTAGCTGATCAGGCTGTAAAACAAGATTATAATCAGCACCACTGTTGCTTTATAGGTCAGATGATTGTGAACCGAAAAAATCCACGACTTACGGTGAATTGTAGCAGCCACGCCTGCGAGGGGGCCGCTTGTGGTGTAAGGCGGTAGCGAAGCCGACATACCAAGTCCAGGTCGACGGTGCAAGGCCTTGAACCGAGCAGTGATGTCCTGCGACCAACCGTGCGGCCCGTCAACCAGACCGACTGCGTCCCCTGCAAGGGGAAGTCCCAATAGGTAGGATACGTCCTGGAGTGTGGGAGTCATCTCGCCGCACGGTAGGTGGAATGTGTGTGTCTCCGGTCTCCAGCGATCCACCAGTGCTGCCAGAAGTGACCGGTCAACATCCCATCACCTGGCGGGGTCCCTCTCATCCGGTGCGGGCTCAACTAGCCTGCACAGCAAAAGAAGTCCAGCCTCACACAACCTGCAGAATATAGCACTATAGTCAATATTGGGGAACATAGATATTTACAAATGATGTGAATGAATATTGGTACAGCTCTAACCTCTCACGTAACCGGGGGTCTATCTGCAGGAGGTGACGTGAAGGCCGTGGACGGAAGGTGGCTAGCTGGGCACCCTCGACAGCTGACAAGTACGACCGGTGGGACTAGTCAAGGCCCTGGTCGAGCAGCTCCGGTGTATGGTATGCCATACCTGCATGCAAATAGAGAGTTAGTATAAATTTTACTGCCAAAGCAACAAGTAAGAGTAAGTTCACAAAGTTAATTGAACAACCACATTATAAATTATTGTTAAGTTTTATAGCATTATTACATGACAATAAAAAACAACAGTACGGTACATATCGTTCTATAATAAAGATCAAGCATGGACTTACACCACACCGCAGCACCACCAAATACTCGAGAACGTCTAGGACGGGGTCGTCTTGAATTTGTGCTTTCACCTGTAGGACGACTGCCATTAACGCCTGAACCCGACGGTCCAGCTTCCGCCGCACTTGGACCGGTTGCATCCTTTGGACATTTCTTATAGGTATGGCCTGTCTGGTTGCACTTTGAACACCGTTTATGTCTTATACCGGTTTCTGACTCATCCATGTCATTACGGATGTGTCTTGTCTTGCGGCGACCTGCTTTGTCCCTCAATTTTGTTGGGTCAGGAATGTAGATAGCTTGAGGATGCTCAGTAGTAAATGTCCCCGCAATACCGAAGCCGTATATCTCTTAACTCCATGTACTATAGATTGCTTCTTTTCTGAATTTCTCTTCAATATGTCTAACGATTGATCTTAGTTCGTACCCCAGGTTGTTCACAATGTGGGAGTACATCTCTATTGCAACAAATACAGATATCATGTTTCTATGATATTTCTCGACACCTTGTAAGTAACATAAATGCTTGATCACGATTGAAACTTGCCAACAATCCTTCTATTTACACTTAAATGCGTGCACCCGCCATAGACACCCATCCTTCATGCACTTCACTTCATCCACCGACTTGCTTGACTTCACGACCGAGAACTCCCTCTGAAGTGACATCGTCTATTGTTTCACTGTCTTCTTCATATCCTCTATATATACATACTTGGCCCTCTGGATGACCTCGTTCTCCTTGTACTCTTATGGCACATGATGCCGCTCAGAGATAGCAAGGCCGGAGAAGTCCTCGTTGCTCCATTCTGTAGGTATCCGTTGTCTTCATCAGACGAATCATCCTCTGCATGCTCGTTTTCAGCATCTTCCCTATCCATTTCTTCAACGATGGTGTTGATTAGTTCTCCCTCATCTGCCGCACTGTTGGCTGCCTATCTTCTTCATTCCCTCCTTCATTTTCTTCCATTGTTTCGGCATCTCCTCCCGTCGTGCTTAGACCCTCATCATCTTGCATGGGCATTGTAGCAGCGGTGTTATCTTTCTCATACGCCGACACAAGTATGCCCAGTGGCCAACCACATTGAAATGCACTCTCCACGTACCATCTCCAAGTGGTAGTGTAATCCACCGGCATCAGTTCCCAAAAATAACCTTCAACTGCACGACTGACTACAACATACAAGGTTATTGCGTTGATTTGGGGGTTGAGTCGAAAGCCTCGCATCAGCCAGTTGTACACTGACTCGAAACTTCTCTCAGCTGGCCTATCAATGCCCTTAGCCGTTGAACCAAACTCCAACAGATCTACACCTTGTGGACCATATCTAACATTCCCTTGCCCGTGAAATAACTGAAATATCACTTTATTTAACATCTCTGTTGATGAAAAAATACAGTTAAACTAGGTACTAATATTCTCCTCACATCTAATACCGTATAATCGAGATTTTATAACTACCATCTCTACACAAATTACGTCGGCTAACAGATTGACTAAAAACCTACAGATCTAGGAGTAACAAGTTATTTTCATATAGTACTATACACGTAACTAGTATAATACTACATCAATTCTTGCATACAAATAGAAATTGCAAAGGGACAATGGATTTTACCTGTAGACGAATCAGCAAACCGGCAGAGCTTCGCTGCTTTCATTCAGCCTCACTCTCAGCTCTCTCTCTTCTTTTTTCTGTGATTTTGGTGAATTTTATGATATTTTTGGAGGTTGGGAGGGGGTTTTATACTGACCCAGCAATAAATCGCCCTCTCAGAGGGCGGCAAGGGGGCTGCCCGCAAAAGCGTTGGCCCCGCGGTCGGCGTTTTTGCAGGCGGCCCCCTTGCCGCCCTCCTAGAGGGTGGTTTATTTCTAGCCAAGGGGCCGCCTACAAAAGGACAGACGGCCGTCAGCCGCCCGGCCCACCGCCATCTGCCATGTCATCAAATTGCCCTCTGGGAGGGCATTGGGAGTATATTTTTGTAAATTTTTGAAACAAAAATATACTTTTGTAAATATTTTTTTAAAAAAATATAAAAATAAAAAAACCCCTTTCATGATGGATGACTAAAGCGTTCTCAACTGCTTCGCAACGAACAACGGAAACAAGCCGCAACAGGGATCGTGTTGACAACGGACAATAATGGACATAAGCACTATTAAAATTTCTAAAAAGGTATATACTCTCTCTGTTCAAAAACATAGTAAAAAGACTATACTACTCTATTAATATGTCTTGGACTTAGTACAGAAAAAGAGATATAGGTGGATATAGGGTATCTTAAACAAAAGGTACACTATAGAGAAACTGAAGTTACTATATTATATTTTAGGATAAAATTTAAACCCCAAAGTTATTATATTTTAGGACGGAGGGAATATACAGATAATGATCTTTAATTTGATTTAACCGTAGTTGATCAGACTGTGTTACCGAAAGCCCTAGCATCAACGGCTAGCATCAACATCTTAAGCCCTGTTTAAAACAAATTATTGAATAGATTATTAATATGGATTATCTAGTTGATTATAGGGATAAATTAAAAATTTTAAAAATAAACTTAACAAATATTTTAAAATAAGTGGTTTAAGAAATATTGTGGGCACCCCGGTTTTTTGCACTATAAGAGGTAATTAGTACAACAATGCGAAATATCTAGTTGGATGGGATCTCAAGAGAAAGCCAAATAAAACTGTAACCATCCAACCTCATCGCAGCCTTGTTATACAAACCACCAATTATAATGCAAAACAACCGAAACGCCAGACTAAGAACACGGGAGATATTTGGAAGAATAGTTACACCAGTCCACACAGTGAGATATGCCCGTCAAACCATATGAAGGTGGCGACCAAACATGATACATATCTCTGAGGACATGGTCTATGGTTGAACTACTCTCCATGTATCTCAACTGTTCTAAGCCTATACTCATGCAGACTAGCCTTAGGATAATTGCTAGTCTACACTTTCATCTCTAGTAATGGTATTCAATAAATGGTTGTACAAGTAAGTAAACTAAATTTACTGCATCAGAGTTACATAGGTCAAATGACCGAATAATATGATTCAGCGGAAGCTTGCCTACCCATACCACAGGCAATCCGACTAGGGGTAGACCCCTTAAACAATCAATCCTGAAGAAGTAACGAATTTCCGTAGCACTCAACCTGCAGCAAAGATTTATAACCATACAAGCAAGAGTCAGTACATTACTGAAATAATGTACTGGCAAGGACAATCCTATATCGCTACATGCGAGCTCTAAAATCAAGGAGATGGCTATTTGTGGGTTCAGTTTTGCATAAAGCTAATTTTAGTTCACAATCATTTGCAACGGTATTTAATAAAACATTAAAAATATGTATAACAAGTAGAAAAGTGATCAACATAATAATTTTCCTGCTTATTGCCCTCCACGGCAACAAGCCATCATAAGCATTGTAATAAGCTTAATAATTCTCATAAGTCACCAATCCTCATCCCAATTTCATAAACACATTTAAAAGCATAAATCTATACTCAATGGACACAACCATGCCACTCATGACCGTGAGCACGGCTAACTGATTAGTTTTGACTCTACAGAGTTTGTACAATGTTACCCACATGATGTGATAGAAGCTATAACGGCTACACCCTAGGTTGGTCGATATCCATCGGTATCCCACACTCTACACGTTGAGTGTGGCCTAGGGGTCACAACATAGCTTTTATATTACCTAACATTTAGTCTTGCACCAGCACGAGGTGTGTTACTCCACATCGGGGTGCTACCCGATGCCGTGGGTGGCGGGCCCACGCCTTAACCCAGTGTCGTGGTGGCAGCCTACCTAGCTCCCCACGAGGCACACAACGTTGTATTGGACAAACTTAGACGCCTATTCCGTTACGGGATATAGGTAGCTCCTCTGAACAGCCCTACGGTCCGTTGTAGGCACTGCCCATACTACTCTGCCTACTAGAATGCAAGGCTAAACATTAAGCAACTTAATCCACTATGGCTATCCCATACTAGCACATGTGGTTGTACTGTTTAACATGAGAAATGACACTGAGTTCGGTCCTTAATCGACTTAGGCGAACACTCCCTCTATCAGTATGGAACTACTCCATATGTACACCACTTGCCGCCCAAGTCTAAAATCAGGTTTTTTTATCATTTTAGTTCACAAATAAACAGAGGCTTCACCTCTGTCCAGAAGTTATAAAATTTCCATTTTCAAAGGTATATAATGATCACTGTAATATTTAGCACGTTACTAAGCATGGCTAAGCATAAACAAGTGTATTAACTTAACATAGACCCCCATGAGTACAAATCAAGTACTCTAACCAAGCCTAAGGTTACAAACAGCAAGGCATACAACATTTTAAGATGGATCATGCAACTAATAGGTTATAACTACCATTTACCACAATTCAAATACCGTTATTCACAAATATGCATGCAATTTTACAAACAACACATTTTATTCCCCAAAACATAGGATTCAATTTGTTCAAGGAGGAGGGGAGAATACTTGCCTTACTCTTGAATACTCGGATACCAACTATCTCACTTCTTCACCGATATCGAATTCGTTCTCTAGAGAGAAAATAACGTACGACCGAATAAATAGCAAATAATGTGAAAAATACAAAATGCTCTAATATGCATGAGGTTTATACAGTAGGTTGCTACTGATCTAAGGTGAATTTAGGTGAAGGAATTTCTATTTTATCATTTATGGTTTGGGAGTTATGAATTTTATATCTTCTATGTACGCAATACGGTATCTGTACCTTATATAGATTTTAGGGATACTCTATGAGATGTTTTGCTAAGTGTGAACTTTAGATAGTGGGTAGGTATTGGTTTTGGATGATTTTTAGTGAAGGAAGTTCTATTTTATTATTTTGCAATTTGGAGATATTAATTTTATAAGTTTTAAGCTTCTATACGGTATCTATACATATAATTTAATATACATGTGTTTTAGGACTATGTTTCTATGAAATATAACTTTATATATTTAGAGAAGGATGTGCTGTGAACTTATTGCCATTTGGGTGTAACTCATATAGAGTTAAAATAAAGTTTCTATGATTTTTAGAAATTATTCTCCCTTTTATATCCTATACAAAATATTTATCCTTTGCATAAATCATAAATGTGTTTTAGGTACTAATTTTAGTAAATCTCATTATGTTTTCAGTCTACGGCAATAATGTGCAAAACATTGTGACTCTATTAAATCTTGGTTTACCAAAATTGAAGTTAAGATGAGTTTGTTATAATTTGAAAGTATTTGTGCACTTTTATATATTATGTCATTTTTGAGGTTTGTTAAGTACAAGATATTCTAGATCTTAATCTGTAGAAATAAAATACATAATTTTGTGATTCCAACAAATCTTGTTTCATCCAATTTGGAGTTAAAATGAATTAGTTATGAATTTTTCAAGTTTTTATATTTTTCAGTTGAACAAATAATGCATTAATCCTTTTCTTCATACTTTTCAGATTTTATATTGCATGGGTCCACCGGTCAGTGATAGGAAATATGCGCAAAGGTCCCTGGGAGATCCAAGAAATCAACCCGCAGTCCAAACACGTGTGAGATGTGATTTTTCTGTAAGAGTACTTAGGTTTCTGGTTATTTGCGTATAGGTCCTTGGGTCCACATGTCACATAGTGGCTTTTTGCTATTCGACCTTACAAGTTTTAATTTCTTTTTACTTCGGTCCTCGCTCGCTACTCGGCGCTGACGGGTGGGTCCCGCGTGCCAGTGAGACAGAACAGAGAGAGGCGAGGCCAAGTGGTGCCAGCGAGTTTCTCGGCGGCGGCGATGGCGAACGGTGGCTCGGCTCGGGTTGTGGCCAAAAGAGAAACTGAAGAGGGCATCAAGGCTAAGCTATCGGTGGTGGTGGTACGTGCTATGGTGGCCAGAGCTAGGCACAACGGCGACGCAGGCGGAGAGGCTTTTTGGGTCGACGAGGCAAATCGCCCTACGGGCGTAAACTGGCCAAGCCAATGCATGGATGTGTGTCTACTAGGTGTCTGAGTCCTCACCGTGGGGTCTGAAGCAGTCGGCGAGGTCTGAGCAGCGGCAGCAACGTCAGAGACTGCTCGGCGGCGGCGAAATCCAGCAGATCTTCGTCGGCGGCGTCCTCCGGTCAATGGGCTGCTAGGCAAAAGGGTGCATGACATCATGTGAGTCCTAAGGCAGCTACATGTGCGATGAATCAGTCTAACTCTCACCGGAGAGGGAGGAATCGACGGCGGTGACTCAAATTGAAGCTGGGGAAGACGATGGCTGATCTCGAGCTTCGTGGCACCACGGTTTGATTCCTTCGGTCAGCGGGCTCCTGGAGACAAGGCGACGACGTTGGCGCGATGGCTCGGCTTGCGGCATCCTAGATCGGTCGAAACGGCGACGGTGTCACGGCAGCGGTCCAGCGGAGCAAAGTCAGTGCACGGCGGCGGTACGGCGGCTCCGACTAGCAAACCTAGGGCCATAAAGTACGAAAATGGAATGATTATGAGATGTATATCACATTCCTGTGGTTGAGGGAGGCTGGAGCTCACCGGAGTTAGCTCGGGCTCGATCGAACACTATCAGAGGTGAAGAAGATGCTTCTGTCTCTGGCAATCCTAGAGATTTTCTCGGGTCTTCTTGGTGGGAACGTGAAGAGGAAGGAGAGGAGACTCTGTTGGCGCATTTAGAGGTGAAATGGTCGAGGTTTTCTAGGGATAGTCTTGTCTAGGGGGCTCTGCAAGCTGAGAGAGAAAAAGAAGGAGAAGAGGGCATGTTGGCTGTGGCTGTTGAGGTGTGTCCGCTTCTACGGTGGCATGGGTGGGTCCCACTTTGCAAGGAATACTTTGTTACACACTTTGAGCTAGGTTTAGGCTATGTCTAGTGGGTCCATGTAGTGGAAACCTAGGAAGAAGAGAGGAGTGTGGGTAGAAACCTTGGTGCAACACACTGTCCCAAGCAGTGCTGAGGCTTACAAGTAGGCCATGGTCTTGTGGGTCCCACATGGAAGTGAAATTGAGAGAAGAATCCTCTAGAGACCAAGTCCTGTGGGCTGTCCAACATGCAATCTTTACTCAGGTGTTTTACCAAGTTATCAAGGGGTATAAATTATGGGAAAATTACTGGAGGTAGAGGAGGATGTGATTAATCTGCTGACCAAATTTCAGGATTAGAAGTGGTCTGGTTAATCTTTGGTGAAATTGCAAAGTAGGCATAATGATCCAGTTTTTCTGCAGTGTAATTTATGTCCCTAGGGCTTTGCTCTTATTATTTTATGTGATTTCTTTGGGAATTAAATTGAGCCAAAATTACTGGTGTTAGGGTTCTTGTTGACACACCTGTTGGTAGAATTGCACTATCTAATTAATCTTCATTTTTATTTGGTGAATTTTAGAAGTATACCCATTTATTTTTAGCTAGCTCCCTAGTCTAGCTGATTTGAGGGATTTTATTGAAGTACTTACTGAAGTGATAAAATCATAGAAAATTTACAGTAGATAAGTTGTGTTGTATACCGATTATAGAAACTTTATCATGATTTTATATTAAACCTATCGTCCTTAGAAACTATTTAGGCTATGGAAATGTTTATGCATTCTATTATGAAAATGAACAAACAATCACTTCTATCTTATTATTTTCCTAGGTTAAACTTTTACAATTTTGTTCCTAACTTGGAAGAAAACCTACGTCATTTTGTGAACCTTTTTAATCAAGTTTTTTTTTTGAAATCGAAAACTTGATTTCATTGCTAAATTCTCCTAGAAGAAATCATGGTATGTTACAAATATAGCACAGGAAAGTTTTTTAAGAAAATTATTTTTTTAAAGCATATAACAAATAATTTGTTTCAATAATCTGATGAATAATCTAAAAGAAAGAAACGTAATCTTACTCCTAAGGGCACCTTCAATGCTAAGCGCTTAGGGAGGTGCTTAAAAAGATGATTAAACTAAGCACCATACTGAAGAGTTTGATGATCCAATGCAACGAAGTTAGACGGACGCTTAAAATATTAGACTCCATCTATAGCACCCGTGTAAGCAGTAAAATAGTCCAACGTCAGGCTCTTGTTTTTGGGCATCACTATTGTTATCTCTATCACCTCCTTCGGGATCTTGGTCTTTCCCGTCAGCACTTGAAGCTAACGTAACTCGAACAGACGATGATCGAGGAGGTTTTCTACTTCTTTGGATGCTTGGTGAAGCTGACGAGACCTTGTGACTTTGTTGGAGAGATGCAATAAAGTCTTGCGGCTGTGAACAAATATCTGGAACCTCATTTGCCGAATGAGGGCTCAACAAATCCATGAAGTGTGTCACTGTAGGACTCCATGGAGATGGTGTTTTGGAAGATGTGTGGTATTCTGCACAACTACAAATGCTACACAAAAACTGTTTTTATAGGGGTCGCTGCAAGTTTATTGGTTTGGCCTACTGGAACGTAGGTTTAATCTGATATGTAACGTTGGTATTCTCTATTCTGGTAAATGACGTTTTGAATTGCTGAGAAATGATTTGCCGTGGTTATTTAATTTGACGCAGTTTTAGTCAGGTTTGAATGGTTGTTGGTTTGTTCCATGATTTTAACTTTTGAACTCTTGGTTGTTGCACTCTTGTTGTAAATTGACATAGTTTTGCGGCCAGTTTGTTGGATTGTCCCATAATTTTAGTCTTTAGGTTGTTGTGCTTTTTAGTTGTTACTTTTGCCGCCAAGATTCTACGGCGATGTAGAGATGTCTGATGTCACCGCTTGTTTGAAATTTTATTGGCTATGAGTTCTAATACTTGATGAGGAGTCGATGCCACACGAAGCAACAACTCTCTGCGAGAAGCGTCTTACCTATTTTACGTAAAAAAAAAATCCTTTTTTTAAGAAGCATCCCTCTGAACGCCTGCAGAATTTTTTTTATTTTTATATTTATTTAATAAAAAATTTACAAAACTATATTTTCATTTCAAAAATTTACAAAAATATACTCCCGCCGCCCTTTGGGAGGGCGATATCTCTGAAATCGCCCTCCCAGAGGGCGATATCTCTGAAATCGCCCTCTGACGGCCGTTAGCTGGCGGCCCACGGCCATCAGCCATTTTGCAGGCGGCCCCCCGGCCACCAATAAACCGCCCTCTGAGAGGGCGGCAAGGGGGCTGCCTGTAAAAATCCAGCTGGGGGGCCGGCCCTTTTACAGGCGGCCCCCTTGCCGCCCTCTCAGAGGGCGGTTTATTGGTGGCCGGGGGGCCGCCTGCAAAATGGCCACCCCGAGCCGGCTGTTTTGCAGGCGGCCCCCTTGCCGCCCTCGGAGAGGGCGGTTTATTGGTGGCCGGGGGGCCGCCTGCAAAATGGCCACCCCGAGCCGGCTATTTTGCAGGCGGCACCCTTGCCGCCCTCTCAGAGGGCGGTTTTGGGGCCGCCCGCAAAATCTGTCCGGACGGTCCGCACCCTATACGGACGGTCCGGACAGGCTACTTTGCCGGCGGCCCAGAGTACTGTCCGGACCGTCCGCACCCTATACGGACGGTCCGGACAGGCTAGTTTGCAGGCGGCCCAGAGTACTGTCCGGACCGTCCGCACTCTATACGGACGGTCCGGACTGTACAAATTGTTGTTTCACAGTATATAGTCCGGACCATCGACACCCTATTCGCACGGTCCGCACTGTACAAATGGTTGTTTTGCGTTATATAGTCTGGACCATCCTCATCCTGTCCGAACGGTCCGGACAGGCATATCTGTGGCGGCAAGGAAGAGAAAGTACCCACGCTGCACACAGTAGTTACATCTCTACTTGGTTATCTGTTTAAAATTCCCTAAGGCATATAATAACGAAAACTAGAAACGTTTGATGTGTCGTTTGTACTCTTTGTATGGATAATTTCATTATGTTCGTATGCAATTAACGTGTGTTCGGTTGTCACCGCTCAGAATGTACTTTCGCCGTAAAATTGAAACTGAAAAATTCATGTTTTTGATCAGTTTCGTCACATAGATCGTAAACGATCGACGAGCGTAAATAAAGTAAAAGGGTTTCTTCAGTATACATAGAATTAAAAAAACATGATATACAACAGACAAACTATCACTGATGCAACGTACTACGGGCCCGGACCGTAACCTCTAGCCCTCTTTGTCTTCTTACCCTGCGCTCGCACCTGCCCCTGGGAGTACGTCAGCCGGTCTGGTGGTACGGCACGGCCAGCGCGGGTTGTCTGCACGGGTGTGGCAGCTGGTGGGTCCTGTGTCTGTGGTGGCGGAGCTCCTTCGAGCTGCGAGGCTGGTAGTATCTCCTGGATCTCCTCGCCCGAGTCCTCCAAGTCGTCCCCCTCGAAAGGATCCGGTGCCCAACCGCTGCCGCGTGCGGCCTGCATGGAGGAGCCAGCGCCAGCAAACATCCCCGGTGTTGTAGAGTGGAACCATGTACACCAAAATATTGATAATTGCAAACCAAAATTTGGCAAGGCAAAAATAAACTTTGATATAACCTGAAGGACCTCCTGTGGTGGCCCGAGGGGCAGTTGTCATGCCCACACCCTGCGTGGAGGTGCCAGTGCCAGCAAACATCCCCGACGCTGTACAGTAGAACCATGTTCACCAAAATATTGATAATTGCAAACCAAAATTTTACAAAGCAAAAATAAACTTTGATATAACCTGAAGGACCTCCTGTGGTAGCCCAAGGGGCAGTTGTCATGCCCAGCTGCGCGTGTGGTCGTCCATGGTACACTCCATGCGTCGATGTGCTAGCTCCAGAGGGATGTAAGTACGGTGTAGCGAAAGCTGCAGGGAAGCATATTGATGTACAACAGTACATGTCGTAGAAGGAAACATGTTATGAACCGATGGTTAGTCCAATTTACCTCTGGAGGGGCCAGATGGCTGACTGGAACTCTGCAGTCGCACTCCTGCTCCTTCTCCTGTTCCTACTGGCCGTGGCTGTTGCTGCTGTACAACTACGGGAGGTACCGCATCGACCTCACGACAAGTGAGGGCACGAATCACTGTGAGCATCGCCTGACGAATCCTCCCGAAGGTCGTCCTCTGCTCATCGGCATTGAGCACAATCCCACTGTCCAATCGTCCGAACGCCGCGTTTACATCAGCCTGAATCTGTCGCGCTGCGTCGGCCTATTTCAGATGTGACGTGAACATGTGTTAGAACTGTAGACACGTACAAAGGAAATAGCAAAGTGCAAAGATAATGTGACGTACCGCGCGGAAGTAGTCCTGGTCACGGTGTCTAGGATACGTGTCCGTCGTAGCGGCGACGTGTGGCTGTGGATCATCTGGGGTGAACGTTACGCGTGTGCGGGTACGGGCCTGGTACCACGTGAGGTATGCTAGGTAGGCCTCCTCAGTGTGTGCATGTATGTCGTCGACCACCTCCTCTGTCGCCAACAACCAGTCGTCCACGTACTTCTGCAGTAGAGGATACCACTGAACACCGGCTGCATGTCCCCTACGATTATATCTATTTGCAGAGAGTGCATTAGACTATATTAAATAGTTATAGTAGTAAACAAAGATCGCAGTTGTACTAACCGGTGCACATCGCGCGGCACATCGATCTGCACGGGCACAGGGGAGTATTGACGTAGTCCGAACTGTCGCAGCACGCGCTGCGGAGAGTGGGGCTCGACGAAGATGTCGAACACC
Organism: Oryza meyeriana var. granulata; assembly: GCA_003991445.1. Taxonomy (NCBI): domain Eukaryota; kingdom Viridiplantae; phylum Streptophyta; class Magnoliopsida; order Poales; family Poaceae; genus Oryza; species Oryza meyeriana. The sequence continues at coordinate 92,595 of RYFJ01000707.1, forward strand.
AACGGCACTCTCATCATCCAGTACGCCTGGTCGCGCGTGCAAAGAGTAGAGAGTCCGAGCGGTGCACGGGCCTCGATGGCCTGCGGACTATACGGCTCCCAGACGACGTCGCTGGGCAGCAGGCGATCGAACTCCAAAACGAATTCGGGGTAGGCCCTCCTAACCTGCGTGTGGGCGTAACGACGCTGCAAAATAGGAAAAGGTTAAACGTCAGTGTTTGCGCATAACTGCTAAATATAGAATTTCACATTTTGTACCTTACGTCGACACCATATGGTCCCCATAGTCGGACCGTCCTCGGGCCACTGGCCGTACAATCCTCCAAGGCCGCCCTCGTAGGAAGAGTGCTGAATCAGAGGACGGCCTATCGCGAACCGCTCGGCCACCCATAGCTGCAGAAGGAGAGGGCAACCGGCGATAATCGCACCTGGATCGGTCTTTGTGCACGCGTCACAAAGAGCACGGTACGTCGCCGCTAGCACAGCAGATCCCCAACTCCACTGCGGTACGCGGCCGTCCTCGCTGTCGGCGATCGCACGAGCGTAGTGGATCAGTCCCTTGTCTACCGCGTGCCCGTGAGTGTTGGTGAACATCACCCACCCGAATAGCCACAACAGGTATGCCTCCATGCTCCGCTGCACCGAGTAATCATCGGCGTCATCGGCTAGCTTATCTGGCTGTAAAGAAAGATTATAGTCAGCAGCTCTGTTGCTTTGTAGATCAGATGATTGTGAATGAAAGGAATTCGCGACTTACGGTAAACTGTAACAGCCAAGCCTGCGAGGGGCCGTTCGTGGTGTAAGGCGGTAGCGAACCCGGGTGTCCAAGTTCAGGTCGACGATGCACGGGCGCAAACCGAGCAGTGATGTCCTGCGACCAACCGTGCGCCCCGTCGATCGGGCCGACTGCGTCTCCTGCGAGGGGAAGTCCTAGCAGGTACGACACGTCCTGGAGTGTAGGAGTCATCTCGCCGCACGGTAGGTGGAACGTATGGGTCTCGGGTCTCCAGCGATCCACCAGTGCGGCCATAAGTGACCGATCAGCGTCCCATCGCTTGGCGGGATCTCTCTCGTCCGGTGCGGGCTCGACTAGCCTACACAGCGGAAGAAGTCCAGCCTCACACAACCTGCAGAATATAGCACTGTAATCAATATTGGGGAACATAGATATGCACAAATGATGTGAATGAATATTCGTACAGCTCTTACCTCTGACGGAACCGAGGATCTATCCGCAGGAGGTGACGTGAAGGCCGTGGATGGAAGGTGGGTAAGTGGGCACCCTCCACGGCTGACAGGTAAGACCGGTGGGATCGGTCGAGACCTCGGTCCAACAGCTCCGGTGTATCGTACGCCATACCTGCATGCAAATAGAGAGTTAGCGTTAATTATTGTTAAAGTTTATAGCATTGTTACATGATAATAAAAAACAATAGGACGGTACATATCTTCTATAACAAAGAAGTAGTATAGACTTACACTACACCGTAGCACCACTAATTGTTCGAGAACGCCTAAGACGGGGTCGTCTAGAAGTTGTGCCTTCACCCGTAGGACGCTTGCCATCAGCGGCTGAACCCGACGGTCCAGCTTCCGCCGCACTTGGACCGGTTGCATCCTTTGGACATTTCTTATATGTATGACCTGTTTGGTCACACCTTGAACAACGTTTATGCCTTCCACCGGCTTCTGATTCATCCATGTCATTATGGATGCGTCTTGTCTTGCGGCGACCTCGTATATTCCTCAATTTTGTTGGGTCAGGAATGTACATAGCTTGAGGATGCTCCATAGTAAATGTACCCGCAATACCGAAACCGTATATCTCTCCGTTCCAGGTATTATAGATTGCTTCTTTCCTGAAATAAGGTGAGACAAAATAGCGTGCTTCTATCCCGCACTCACCGCTCGCGGCAATAACGTGAGAGCATGGCTTGTGGAGCAGAGTAGGTTTGCGGCACGAGCACTTGCAGGTCCCGTCTTCCTTCAGCACACACTCCTGCACAACTTTTTTACGGAAGATTCCGCGCATGCCCTTGTCGACACACAATATTTCAAATCTGTGTTCTTGTGTGCCTTGAGGTACAACACGATATCTTCGGGCCTTTTTACTTTTATCTTGCAGATACTTCGTCAGTAGTGTGCCAAAGAAAAGATTATTGTCCGTCATTGAGGGCCTAGCTGCTCTGAACCGATCTCTGAAGTACTTTGATGTGCCATGCAAGATAAATTCAACTATGCCAACAAGTGGGAGCCCTCGAACACCACGCATCACCCAGTTATAAACCTCTGCCAAATTTGTGGTCATTATGCCAAACCGAGAACCATCCTTGTCATACAACAATGCCCATTTCTCCTTTGGCTCATTCTCAATCCAATCTGAAAATTTTCTAACTGAGGATGCAGACCTTCTTCTCATATGAGGTCCGTCAGTTGATAGAGATTCAAGAGCTTGTGGAGCCACATCCCCTCCAATGGTACCCCTCCTGGACTGCTCATCTGTTAGTTTAGATGTCAGCTCATCCAACCTCCTCCAAAGCTCATTGAATTTCTTCTCTTGATTCTGGGCGCAAAGCCTCTTAAAAAGATCCATAAGGTGCTTATTCTTAAATTGTCTGTAGAAATTAGCACCCATATGACGCATGCACCATCTGCTTTGGACATCAGACCACCTTGGTGGATATCCCTTCTCAACACATCCATATCTCAATTCCTCAATTGCACGCAGCAAGCCGGCGTTACGGTCATGTATAAGGCATACGTCTGGTCTCATCCGTACAACTGCAGACTTAACCCTTTCTAAAAACCAATACCAGCTATCAGTGTTCTCACTCTCAACAAAAGCAAAAGCAACTGGTAGAACTTGGTTGTTTCCATCAACTCCAATTGCTGTTAAGATCTGCCCTCTGTACTTTCCGGTCAGAAATGTCCCATCGATGCAGAGGATGGGACGACAATGGACAAATGCTTGAATGCAAGCCCCTAATGCAAAGAATACTCGTTGCAACACACTTTTATTACCATGGTGAATTGATGGAAAGGCTTTTAGGTCGTAGCACGTCTCCGGATTCCTCTGAAGAATACAGCCTAACAGACGAGGCAAATTATCATAGGATGCTTCAAATGTGCCAAATCTCATCTCTACAACCTTCTGTTTTGCCCTACAAGCCTTAGCATAGCTAATTGTGTATTTAAATTTCTCTTCAATATGTCTAACAATTGACCTTGGTTCGTACCCCATATTGTTAATAATATGGGAGTACATCTCTGTCGCAACAAATGCAGATGTCATGTTTCTGTGATATTTTTCAACACCGGGTAAATAACATGAATGCTCAGTCACGATTGAAACTTGCCAATAATCTTTCCATTTACCCTTAAATGCGTGCACCCGCCATGGACACCCATCCTTCATGCACTTTACTTCATAGACTGATTTGCTTGACTTCACGACTGAGAACTCCCTTTGAAGTGACACGGCCCATTGTTTTACTGCCTCCTTTAAATCCTCTACATATGCATACTTAGCCCCTTGGATGACCTCATTTTCCTTGTACTCCTATGACACATGATGTCCCTCGGAGATAGAAAGCCTAGAGAAGTCCTGGTTGCTCCATTCTGCAGGCATCATGGTGTCCTCGTCAGACGAATCATCCTGCTCTGCTTGCTCGTTTTCAGAATCTTCCCTATCCATTTCTTCGACGATTCTGTTGATTTGTTCTCCCTCATCTGCCACACCTGTTGGCTGTCTATCTTCTTTATTCCCTCCTTCATTCCCTTCTTCATTTTCTTCCATTGTTTCGCTATTACCTCCCGCCGTACTTGGACCCTCATCATCTTGTACGGGCATTGCACCAGCAGTGTTTTCTTTCTCATATATCGACACAAGTATGCCCAGTGGCCAACCACGTTGGAATGCATTCTCCACATACCATCTCCAAGTGGCAGTGCAATCCACCGGCATCAGTTCCCAAAAAAAACCTTCAGCTGCACGACTGATTACTACATACAAGGTTATTGCGCTGAGCTCGGGGTTCAATCGAAACCCTCGCATTAGCCAGTTGTACACTGACCCAAAACTTCTCTCAGCTGGTCTATCAATCCCCTTAGCCGTTGAACTAAAATCCGACAGATCTACCCCTTCTGGACCATATCTAACATTCCCTTGCCCGTGAAATAACTGAAATATCACCTTATTTGACATTTCTGTTGATGAAAAAATTCAGTTAAACTAGATACCAATATTTTCCTCACATCTCTACAAAAATTAAATCATCTAACACATTAACTAAAGACCTACAGATCTACGAGTAAAAACTTATTTTCATATAGTACTATACACATAACCAGTACAATACTACATTAATTTATGTATAGAAATAGAAATTACAAATAGATAATAGATTTTACCTGCAGACAAATCAGTAAGCTGACAGAGCTTCGCTGCTTTCGTTCAGGCTCGCTCTCAGCTCTCTCTTCTTTTTTTCTGTAATTTCAGTGAATTTTATGACATTTTTGGAGTTGGGGAGGGGGTTTTATACTGCCCGGGCTAAAAACCGCCCTCTGGGAGGGCGGTTTTTAGCCGAAAACCGCCCTCTGAGAGAGCGGCAAGGGGGCCGCCTGTAAAATGGCCGGCCCCCGGCCGGATTTTTACAGGCGGCCCCCTTGCCGCCCTCTCAGAGGGCGGTTTTTGTGTGGCCGGAGGGGCCGCCTGCAAAATGGCTGACGGCCCACGTCATCATATCGTCCTCTGGGAGGGCGATTTCAGAGATATCGCCCTCCCAAAGGACGGCGGGAGTATATTTTTGTAAATTTTTGAAATGAAAATGTAGTTTTGTAAATTTTTTATTAAATAAATATAAAAATAAAAAAAATTCACGCCTGCATTGGAGGTGGCCTAAGATTCATAGGGGTGGCTGTCGGCCGGAGCCAACCGTGCCGGCCCAGGCATGACGAAACTGTAGCGGGCCTGGCTTGGCATGGGCCAGCCGGCTAATGGGTATGATGGTATCCCAGCGTAGTTGTGCCTCTCGCCTCGAGGAAGACGAGGATCTTCCCCTCGGCGTCGACTCACGTCTCCTCGCGAGTTCGGCCGCCGCCTGCGCCGATCTCTGTCCCGCGAGTAGGGGCGCCGCCGTCCTGCTACTTCCGCCGCATCCTGGTGAGCATCCATCCGCTACGCACATCCTCTTACTCATCTCTCTCTACCCACCCACTTGTTTACTCGAATTTGCGTAAACCCTAGCTTCTGATCTGGAAGCTTTTCCCTTAATTTGCCTTAACCTTAATACTAATAACAGTTTGGTTGTTCCCCAAAAAGTTTGGGGGTTAACTGAACCCCAGGTCCCACGTTAGATCCGCCCCTGCCGCAGCGAGATGTCTGAGTACCAGAATGTCGTCGGGGGAAGGCTCAAGCTGAAGGGAAAGGCGTTAGATGTGAAGGAAGGGGGAGTCAAGAAAAAGAAGAAGAAGAAGCACCACCGCGAGGAGTCATCTGAAGCCGGGCATGGAGAGCTTCACCAAGGTTTTTGCTTGTTATTCTTTTGAGAATGCTAAACAACTAAGAGTGTGTTAGGATTCCGTTCGATTGCTACGTTATTAGTCGCACACTAACTGCAAATAGTTTCTATGCTCTTGAGTAATTTATTTTACCTCAGCTGGTTACATGCTTGATGGACTACCTATGCCTAAAAGCTCTCATTTGTTATTGAAGTGTAACAAGTGTCCATACTATCAACCCGATTATGGTTGCCTATAACACATATTTATTTGCTTGAGATGCAACTTGGTTCCCCAATATATTTCTTGATGTCAATCTTTTGTACATTTTTGGATAGAGCACTCTGTAAGTCTGTAGTTTTCTATACTGCTAGCTGACATTGTTTTGATGGCAAGATCGATAAATATCTGTGATACTACTACTTACTGGGGACTAATTATTATGAATTTGTATCAGAGAAAAGGTGAGTTTGTATGGATGAGTTAAATTAGGTGCCTCGGGCCTGTATATATCTCAGCTATAGCTAATTTTGAACAAACAAGAAAGTAGGCCAAGTCTTGTTAGTTGTTAGTTTTGGCATTCTACATGGCTGTGTATGCATGGATCCTTGGTCAATTATACAAAAGTAAAGAAGCCGGATTTTCAAGTTCATTGATATGACAGATATTACTAACATCTTTCGCAAACTATTGATTTTTGGATCACCCTTAATAATATCCAACTTATGGCACATCGGGCTATATTGGACAAAGCAGAATCCACTGAACAGGAACTTGTAATTTGGGATGGGGATTATGCTTGTGCTGATTCTCTTAAGCTCTTGGACCTTAATGTTGCCACTTGCCAGCCATGCTGGTTTTGTTCATTTGTCCAATACGGCAATACCTTGATTGTTCATAGCAGTACACCTTTTTCTGTTTGGTCAAGCGAAGTGCAGCAGTATAAATTGCTTTCTGCTGAATGCACTTTTAATAATTTGATTGCAGATATTACACTCTTTTCTGTTTGTTCAAGTGAACTGCATCAATATACACTGCTTTCCGCTGAATGTACTTTGTACATAACTCGATCAATGTTCTTCAGGTGGAAGCTCTGAAGTACCAGCTGACCCTAATGATGAACTGACTGAAGCTGACAAGATGGGAGAGGAAGGGAACTTGCAAGGCGACTATGATCACCTCACACCAGCTGAGCGGCGTTACATGGAGCAGAAGCAGAAGATTGACATGCAGAAGCTAGCCAAAGTAGCCAACAAGTCACACAGGGACCGCATCCAGGACTTCAACCAATACCTGGCAAATCTTAGCGAGCACTACGACATCCCAAAAGTTGGCCCTGGTTAACGTTCAGAGTTTACTAATGCTGTACCCATCCAGCCAGCTGTTAGCGTGTGATGCTCTTACCTGTACGGTTCTAAAACATTTGGTTGTATCTGAAAGATTTCAGTGTTGTATTTCAAAAATCCAAATCATGTTGTTTAATTCAAGTTTTTCTGTTCTGAATACTCTAGTAAATCTTCATTTCAACCCTATCGACTGTAGTTGTCTTTAATGTCATACAGCCAACGAAGTTTCCATGAAGTTTACCATCAAACTCAAAATTCCATTACGTTGAATGACATATACTGATGACCAGCAGGAACAGTGGACTGCCAAAGCGGGATGTGTAATGATTTAACACGTGTAATGAAGACAATTGTTACATAAGAAATGGAAATGTCAGGTTAACCTACAATTTCTCAAGGAGTTGTACATAATACAGATTGTATGATATCATATCTGGATATATTAGTCTCATCAACTCGTAAAAATCTGATTTTTCCTATATAAAGTAGATCCCTACAACAATTCAGCAATTTGGAGAGGGTCGGTTGACTTGATTTCTTGAAACAAGATTCATCGGCGATGTGTACAGTACCGGGCAAAAGAAAGGGCCATCTTCTGCAAAGGCAAAAAGAAAAGCCATCTTCTGCAAAAACCAGTTGAGCAAACGTTTCCAAAAACATCAAATTAAATATAAGAGGGTGGTGTCCAAATAACAAGTTTGCTAACACATAGGTTAGATTTATTAGTAGATAATACGTTTAAAAAGGCAAACAACTTCATAGATGATAGTCTTTGTTCACAAAACTCGATTGCGCACCTAAAAAAAGAGAACATCCAAGCTCACAGATTCATGAGAAGCAATCAAACTTTGAAGACCACGAGTGGATGTATCAACACTAGATACTTCAGATCAAATGATCTCATTTTGCTTCCCAAAAGTTTAAAAACATTGCAGTGTCCATTAAAACATCATGCAAAGCATTTGTCGCGTGTTACAATATATCAGATAAATTATTGCTTGGGCAAGGGAATTCATGAGAACAATCAGAGAACTTTGAAGACCTTGAGTGAATGTATCAACATTAGATACTTCAGATCATATAACCTCCTCATTTTGCTGCCCACAACTTAAAACACTAATTTTCAGTCCAAACATCATCCAAAAGCAAGTACTACAGGATAACAGATAGCATGTTGCATGGGATTCATGGGAACAATCAGAGAACTTTGAAGACCATGAATGGATGTATCCACATTAGATACTTCAGAACAAACAACCTCCTCATTTTGATTCCCATTTCCCGGCAACCAAAGACACTACAGTTTTGATTCCAAATTTCAAACATCATTAAACATTGTAAAGGTATATCACTATAGTCACAGAATGTGAAAAACCAATGACAGGCTACGATAACTATCAAGGGGGAAAAAAAAATCAAAGAATGTATTGAGATAATTGTCAACTGGATAAGCAATCAGAGAACTTTGAAGACCATATGTGTAATCAGCATTAAAATTTCTGATGGTATGACTTCCTCATTTTGCTTCGCACCTATTTTGTTGTCGAACCCAATTGAAAAGGCTTCATTCATCCTAAATTACAAATAGCTGGAAAGAGACTCGAAAAATAAGTGGGTTCAACATGAAGCGATCAGAGAACTTTGAAGACCATATATTACATGTTTTCCACAAGAAAAAAATTCGGATGATTTTGCCTCCTCATTTCGCTTCTGAACAACAAATGCAAGGGCATTAAAATGAACTGGGGACAACAAAAATATACTGATACAATGTGGACAAAAGAGATGATTCTGAAGAAATCGCTGGCTTCCACAGAAGTATAGAGCCCCTGTCCAATCCATGGATGTAGCACCCATATATACCCTTTTCTCGCAGTTTTCCCTGTACCCAATCTCAAGAGAACAGGGGGCTAATGGTGCGAGCCAAACATAACAAAACGCCATCAAATTGAAGAACGGCATGCACATAGATAAACCCAAATACGCAATTCTTGTTGTATAATAGCTACTCCTAGACCCTAGCAAGAAAGAATTCAGCACACTGTAAGTAAACCACGATTAAATCATTCACTCCGCACAGATCGACGCAGCATGATAACAATAATAGGAGAGCCAAACAAACGTGGTATCTCACAGAGCGAACAGGATTGCTGAATCTAATTGCGGGCGTTGGGTGGGCGCAGTCAGTCCCTGGCGGCTAGGGTTCTAAAGCCTGATGAGGCTAGGGTTTGCTCCCGCCGCCCAGTATATCGGCAAGAGGAGGAGAGTATTGGTTGGGTTGTATATGGGCTGGGCCTTAACATCCCTATTTTGAATTTCGTTGGGCTTTCCATTATCCTCTCCTGACGTCTGTTCATGTAGGAATTTTTTTATTTTTTTTAACTTTTTAATTTTTAATCTTAAAAATAGACTCTCCCAAACTTATTTCGAAATTTGAGCCTTTTGACCACGTCAGGTAGCGCCTGCCATGCCAGCCAGAGTGGCAAGATAACACTATCACACCAATAGTATTGTGTTGCCACGTCAGGCTAAGTAACGTGGCTAAAAATGTTTAGATTTGAAAATAAGTTCAGGAAGAGTTTAGTTTTAAGATTAAAAAAATTCAAAAAATAATAAAAATTCGTTCATGTTTTGTTTTTCTCGCTCAAAATTTGAAAGATTAAATCTTCCTCTAAAAAGGGTGCAATGTTTCCATTTTTCCTCCGTTTTTTTTTGTCTAAAAGATTTCATTCAGCGTCGCATGGATATGCGCCCTGCACATCCACTCTTGATTTGTGAAATGTGAAACATCATGTAACATATGCACGGCAGCAAATGTCTGCTGCTATTTTCTGGTGGTATACTGTATCTTTTACTCGATGTAATGCACAGCACTAGAATTCCATGGACACGTAGGTTGCAGAGTAGTCAGGCATCTTGTGCAGCCTCCTGAGGATGCTCTCGGCCGCCTGTTTGGCGTTCGCGTCGCCGCGGTGGAAGGCGCTCACCAGCGCCGTGGGCAGCATCCTGTCGCCGGTCACCTCCCTCACGCACCCGTCGTCTCCATGCACCAGCAGCTTCTCCACCACGGAGAAACACTTGTGCCACAGGCTGTTCTCCCTGTGCTGCCTCAGCACCGCGAGCACGCGCCTCGCCGCGTCATGTTCGACGAGGGCGAGCACGCCCTTCTCGACGTCCACCCTGTCGTCGACGAGCGTGCACAGCGCTCCCAGCGCGGCGTCCACGACCCGAGCGTCGTCGTTCTCCAGGCAGACGAGGAGGCCCTCGACCGCGCCGGCCTCGAGGAGGCAGAACGTCGTCGCCGGCGAGCACATGCCCCGGTGCACCGGGCAGATGTTGAGCGGCGGGTTCTTGCTGTTATGGTTGTGCACCCTTGCGTCTTTCAGGCGCTTGAGTATGGTCATCTTCTTTGGCCGCGACTCGTCCTCCGGCGGCGGGCGAGACAGCTTGATGGAATGGTAGCTGAGGTTCTCGAGCCCCACGGCGGCGAGTCGTCGCACCTCGCCACTTCCGGCAGCTCTGGCGAGGAGATCGGTGAGCACCGAGGCGAAGTCGTGGTCCATGGCCGCCTTGAGCACGTCCGGGTTGTACAGCGTCGCGGTGAGCCGGACGAGCGTGCCCACGAGGCCCTCCACGTACGGCACGGCGTGCCTGCTCCTCCTCGCCGCGCCGTTCCGCATCTCTTCGATCCCCGCCAGTATCGCCGGCACGGCGCCCTCGTGCACCAGCGCCAGGTTGAGCGAGACGTTCCGGTAAGGCAGCCTCGACAGGAGCGTCACCGAGGCGGCGTGCCGCTCGGTGATGGCGGCGCGACCGGCGTGGATGATGCTCCTGACCAGCCTCCTCGGCTGCCCCTGCGTCTTGCAGAGCCTCTCGGCGATGGTATGCCCCATGTGTGCGGACAGGGTGATGAGCAGCCTCGTCGCAGCGACACCGAGCGCCTCCGTCCGGGAGCTCATGAGCTCCACGATGGAATGGCCACGGTGGTTCTCCCTGACGACCGACACCACGGCGGCGAGCGGCTTGGCTTGTGCGGTGAGCGAGAGCAGGACACGGATGACGCTGAGGTTGAGCTCGTCGGGCATGAAGCACTTGAGCATGTGGACGAAGTTGTAGATGGAGTACTTGGACGTGAGGACGTGGCCTTCCTTGTTCACCACGGTGGTATCCGGATCAATACCGGAATCGACGACGTTGGCGAGGACAGCAGCAGCCATGGCCTTGTAGATGAGAGGCTCGTCGTCTACCTTTCTGATGAAGAGCTCCTCCACCATGACAAGGACGACGCCTGCCTCGACGAGCGTCTTGCTGTTGGGGCGGTGAGAGGAAAGCTGGACCAGGACGTCGAGAGCCGCCTTACGCATCACGGTGTTGCAGCTGTGCACCATCTTGATGAGGACAATCGACGTGCTTCCGCTGATGTCAATGTTGAGCTCCTGCTCTAGGACTAGCTCGCTTAGGTAGCTGACCATCTCCATCTGCATCTCTTCTGAACCTGTTTAGAATTCTTCATTTCAGCTTAAAATTCAATAAATTTACGAGAAGAAGCGGCTCCAAGTTTGAAGACATTCAGCTTTTATGTTTAAGAAACATTTGGGATGTTAAGTGATGAAAGTTGTGAGGACACTAACATGTGCAGGCGACCAGGTGTAGCCAAACACCTTGAATTTATTGAGCGATCAGTTGATCAATACATTTTCAGAAATCAGGTGGACAGATATAACCAAACTTATAAACAACACAATAATATTAATCTCGTTGTATATGACCGATGAGTTGCTAGTACTGTGCTTAACTAGCATGCCATTTCACACACTACATGCATCAGCTAAAGTTAATGAATTTCTTCATAGAAACATCATTACCTTCAACAAGATGACTCTGGAGGGGTTCTAGATAGCCATTCTCAGCCATGTACTTGATGTTCTTTGAACAATTCTCTAGGTTCTTTAGGACCTCTCCCGCTTTCAGAGCAGCAATTGGATCATCAGATTCATTTATCTTCATTGTAGTGAGGATCAGGATACTTCCAGCAGTTGACCCAATATCCTCTAACAATGACTGTGACTTCGAAAGCTCTAGCAAGAAAGAGATGGCTGCATGCTTTTCATCGGTACCATTACTTGGCAGTAGCTTAATTGTCCGGGCAATGGCCTTAGTCTTTCCAATGATATCCTGAATGCCATCACGCAAGTAATAAAATTCCGTCATGAGCAGTTCTGTGTACTGTTATAAATTGCAGGGGAGGTACTTAAAAGAAAGGACTTAGTACTTACCTTTCCTTCTTCATCCTCAACTAATAAGCACAGAAGCTCCAGCGCGCTACGCCGGATCTGCACATTGTGATTGTCCAACAACCGTGCTAGAAACCTGGTGACCCCAATCTTATGCATCTGCTCTCTATTCTTCCCCCTCAGCTTGACCAACGACATCAGCTCATGTATGGCCTCGAGCACCATAGCCTCACTTGACCATGAGAGTGCAGTGCGGGCAATCCTGATCCGCATTGCCTCATTCCTCATTGTCCATTCTGCAATCACACTCTTCAGGGAAGCATTGCTCGTCAACGTCTTACTTTGCAATGGCATTTTGGTTACAGGGCAGCTGACAGTTTCAGAACTGCCGGCAAACCTCTTAAAATATTCTTCTATGGCTCTCCTTTCATATGTCACACCACTCTCCGTTAACACAGGATCAGTCATCACCTCATTTGTCAGTGGACAGAAGAGTGCATCATACAGCGGTTCAATGTATTCTGAGACCTTCGGGAGAGACCTGAACATCTGGCCTTCAAATTCATCAGATTCACGGTACATTCCCTGTAGAAATTCCACTAGCCTCGGCATGTTGCTGTCATGAAAAGACCTCCTGTTGGGCATGTTCACTGCATTTGTCAACATATCATCCTCTAAGAAGCCCCTCACTGGGAGTGCTTTGACCGCAACATCTGTGTAAGCATTGCTGCCAAGTGCTGATGTCGGTATCCTGCCAATATAATCACATAAGTTCTGAATGACACTGTCCAAGTCTTGTGTAATGCTCAGTATTTCATCATCCATAAGTTGCAGTGCTCTGGCTCTGCATCTTGCAGTGAGGTCTTTAGCAAGGTTAACACAAGCAGGCGGAGATTCTGGCATCTGTGCCACCTTGCTTGGAGTCCTTCGTGCTGTTTGACGCTCCATTATGACCGTGCCTGACTCATTGAAGTTCTGCTGGCTGACATCAGCACTGACTACCAACAACATGACTGCATATGCTTACAGAGAAGCATAGATAACATCAAGGTAAATATTGTTCAGGCATGGTATATCTAAAAAAAACTGATATAGTGTAAGTGTTTAAAAAAATCATCACACAAGCTTGCAATAAATTAGGCTACTAAAATGATTGTTCAGGCTAGACATATGATGTTTTTGGCATTACCATGCTACCATTACTATTTTTCTGACTAACTAAAATATAGAGACACAGGATACAGCCTTTGGTACCATTACAAGCTCACAGTAAGTGGAAGTGCACAACATAAGAACCATGACAGTAATCAGATTACTACAGAGATAAGAGTTTTCCTGACAAAAATCAACGGCAAGTGTTCCTCGGAAGCATTTACTGCAATGCTCTTCCACATAGCCTTCAAATAAAAGAATCAAGATTTCAAGACTATAACACAGTACCTGTGAGGCTGTAACCGGTAACCAGAAGCTCCAAAATCTGAACTCTACGGTGATTTCATGTAGGGTAAGTTATTGAGCGAGCCTTTTGCTGCTGCTTCACTCTCCTGTACTGGAGCCCTGTCTTGTTTCCTGTAAAGCACTGTATGATAGATGAATGCAAACAGATTAGACCAGGCAAAATGTTTGGAATTTATAAAGCTCTTCTATTTAGGTATTGGTAACCCCTATTTAAATATTGCAGTTATTTATCAGAGAGAAGGCCTAATGAAGCTACTAACATCACTGAGAGAAACATGATAAAAGAATGTCAATCTTGGTGATTCGTAGACTGGCATCAGTCCTGAAACTTAGCTTAATAAGAGCTCAGGTTAGGTACTTCAGATTATCCAACAAGAGAAATACAGGTTCATAATAGGAACAAAGTTAGGTGATAGGTAGGTTGGCAAACTACCGCAAGGACTATAAACTATAGTAACAATAATATAAAGAAGAAAGTTCCTGAAAGCTATATAGAATAGATAAATAGTGGATAGAGGCGGATATATCACTTCTCACTTGTAGCTAGCAAACAAGTGCGCATAGTAAAGTTTGATTGTTACAGCTCAGCAAAAAGCCATGGATCACTAGAATTAAATGTAGATAATAATCACAGGTGATAGTCTGGCGGCAATAGCAAGCTACTTTGAAAAGATTGATAAGAGCTAAAATGTAAGCACATCATAGGGAACGCATGATTCCAAAGTCCAAACAACCTATATTACCCAGCCAATGTCTTCCAAATTTTCTTGCCTGAAACTCAACACAAGCCCAACTGCACAACCTACTTATCCACAAATTTCGACTTTACTAATCTATGCTTAAAAAATGCTTCTGTAATTCCCAGGGAGTCTATTCATGGCTGACTTTTGCAGAACGTTTACTGAGTGAGTAGTACTGACTATTGACCACTAATGTTCAATGAGATGCTGATATGCAGTAGATGCTAGTTATTGTTGAACAAAGAGGGTACGGAAAAATGAGATGACGCCGCATAAGTTGATTGTTGAACAACCATAAAACAAGGACAGATGTGGTATGACAAAAGGACAGATTCTTCAGTTAGGTCGTCCCTGTATGATTGTGTATTTGGATGCATCTACGATTACCAGGCTGAGCAAGTGATGTACAAACAAATTGAGTCAATGTCAATGGCAAGCTTCAGACTAAGATAGCATACCAAGTACCAACCGTCGGTCGCGGAGCCATGGTGTTCTTGTTCTGACGGTGACTGGCCGGTTATGCTGAAATCCTGTACTGCGTCGCATGCGCTCGGCGAGGAAGCGTACGCAACGTGCGGCGTGCGGACCGTGCCACTGACGCGACGGCAATGGCGTCCCTCGACCGGGTGTGTGTGAGGGGGTGGGGGGGGGGGGGGGAGGAGGGGGGCGTATGGGCGGGCTGAGGCTGTCGAGGAAGGTCCACCCGGACGCACGGCGACGCGCGCGCGCCTTACGACCCCGCCGCAATCCTGGCTGTCGCCACCGCCGCGCATTTTCGCGGCGAGTCGGAGTCCGGCCAGAAGGGGAGAAGATTCTGAGAGTCTGCCGTACCCTATCTGGGCGCCCGGTACGCCGTGCGATCTGAGGTAAACGGTCAGGATAGACTGACAGTCTAGCGTTAGTGGAAGCTTTTGCGTGAAGGACCTTGCCATTAACGCATACTATCAATTGGGCCCTCCTCAGATGGATTATTACAAATAGTAGCGACCCAGACTAAGACCCATAATATTTCGTTTTATCTTTGGTTTGTACTTTCCACTTCTCACGGTTAAATTCAGCCTGCCCCACCCCGTGGCCTATTAAAGGCCCATCTGTAGATGGCCGTCCCCCAGACTTAGCGCCATGACATTCGTTTCCTCTTAAGGCTGAATTCAGCCCGTCTCTCTCGACGTGGCCTATTAGAGGTCCACCTTGTCATAGGACCATATTCACACCCCAAAACCCTCCCACCATCGAATTTTTTTATTTTATTTACAAAACTATATTTTTGTTTCGAAATTTGCAGAAATATACTCTTCCCGCTCTCTGGGAGGTTTTTTTTTTATAAAAAATGCTCTTAGGGAGCTGCCTGCAAAATTGCAGGCACTTCCAACCGAGGGAGAGGGGGCCACCTGTAAATATTCCATTCGCCGCCCTAGGGGAGGATGTTTTATCCCCCTCCCCTATAAAATCCCTCCCTCCTCCCTAAAAATTCATTTAATCTAGTAAAATTCAGGAAAAAAGAAAGAGGGGTGAGGGGAGAGGAGAAGGAAAGCGGTGAAGCCCTGGCTATTTGCGGACTAACTGGAAACATTGTGATTTCTTTTAAGGTAAATTAGTATGAATATTGTACGAGATTTAGTAAATGAATAATACCGATTAGGGGTAGTGTATGTGATGTAGTAGCCGTAAGCAAAGTATGTCGTTCGTAAACTATTTTGTTCAATTAATAGTATCGGAGGACTATATTCGTTCCATATAGTGTTAGTGCGTAGATTGAAGATAATAGTTTTATACATCTGTCCTTTAGCAGTACTTGAAACAGGCTAGTACTGTAGGCTTAAAGTCATTTAGCCTGACCTATATTTATTGCATGGGCATATATAGCAAGTAAGGTGGTTTTTCGGTTATTTTATGATGAAGAGAATGTTAGATATGGACCAGACAGTGTAGATCTGTCATATTTCAAGAAAGTGACAAGGGGCATTGATAGAGCAGTAGAAAGAAGTTTTGGGACTGTGTGCAACCGGTTGATGCGAGGTTTTTGAATAGATCCACATAATCGTGGGATTACAGTGCATGTCATAGTCAGTCATGCAGCCGAAGAGTTTTTTAGGAAATGATGCCGATGAATTGCACTGAAATATGGAGAAGGTACGTGGAGATGGTATTCAAGCATGGTTGGCCATTTGCCATGCTTGAACAAGTGTATGAGAAGGAGAGTAACATGGAAATGACTATGCAACATGAGGGAGGGTCCAAGTTTAGTGGAACACCATGAAGGAACTATGGAGGAACACAGGAGTGACCATGCAGAAATTAAGATTGAACCAAGTGGAGTAACCGACGAGGGTGAGAGAATCAGTAGTATTGTCGAGCTTATGGAGAGGGAAGATTCGGAAAATAAGGAAGCTGATGAAGATGAATCATTAGATGAGCAGGAGGGGAATGCAATACCCGCAGAATGGACGGGCCAAGATTTTTCCAGTTTTATTATATCCAAGGCGTATCATGTGCTGTGAGAGTACAAGGAGAAAGAGGTAGCGCAGGGTGTGAAGTATGATGACATAAAGGAGCTAAAGGAAGCAATAAAGAAGTGGGCGGTGTCTCTGTAGAGTGAGTTCAGGGTCGTGAAGTCATGTGAGACGGTTTATAAAGTAAAGTGTGTGAAGTAAGATTGTCCTTGGCGGGTGCATGCATTTAAGGGAAGATGAAAGAACTATTGGACAATATCTATTGTAATTGAACATGATTGTTACTTAGAAGAGGTTGAGAAATACCAATGTAACATAACATCTGCATTCATTGCAAATAAGATATATGGACATGTTGTCAACAACAAGGATTATGAACCAAAGTCAACATTGAGGAAAAGTACAAGTAACCGTGAGCTACACCAAGGCATGGAGGACGAAGCAGAAAGCTGTGGAGATGAGGTTCAACACATTTAAAGTGTCATATGATAATTTGCCTCTTTTGCTAGCCAGCATTGGGCAAAGGAATCTAGGAAGTTACTTTGACCTGAATTGTTATCCATCGAATGAGAATGCCAATGTTAATGTCTTGCAGCGAGCATTCTTCTCTATAGTCGTGTGCATTAAAGCATTCGTGCATTGTCATCCTATCCTTTGTATAGATGGGATATTCCTCACTAGAAAATATAGAGGCCAAATATTGACTGCAGTAGGAGTTGATGGGAGCAACCAAATTTTACTAATCGTTTTCGCTTTCATTGAGAGTGAGAACACGAAAAGCTGGTATTCGTTTCTTGAGTGAGTGAAACACTCTGTTGTCAGGATAAAACCAGATATGTGTCTTATACATGACCTTCATGTAGCCTTGTTGTGTGCAATCGATAAGTTGAAGAATGGGTGCGCAAAGAAGGGTTTGCCAACAAGATGGATAGATGTTCCTAGTAGGTGGTGTATGAGGCATCTAGGTGCAAACTTCTACAGGCAATTCAAGAATAAGCATCTAATGGATCTTTTCAAGAGGCTATGTGGCAATAATCAACAGAAAAATTTCAACGAGCTATGGGCAAGGTTGGACGAGATGACAACAAAACATACGGAAGAGCGTACAAGGAGGCAACGGACAGAAGTAGATGACACACCGGATTCTCTTGGGCCACTTCCCAACGATGGGCCACATATGAGACGGAGGGCGGGTTCATCAATCAGGACATCTTCACAGTGGATTAAGAATGAGCCGAAATAACTGTGGGCATTATTGTACGATACATATGGGTCTCGGTATGGTATAATTTATTCATGCAAATATTATGCGCCATTTGATGACGTGTTATTTTCAGTAGCCAGCTTTAAATGCCATTATTTCGGCCAATCCAACCACTGAGTTTACAATTTACTGTTCCGATTGTATGTGTATGTACGACGAATGGCATCTAGACGTTGAGGACATGAACATCATGACTGGAGTAGGAATTGTAACACCCCCTGGCACTACCTACAGCGACACCAGAGGGGAAGCGCCGCAGGAAATCGGTGTAAACCAACTTCCCACGGAACCGCGATGCCTGTACCAGTCCCAAGAAACCTTGCTGGTATCATAGCAGCTAATAACAATAAGATATATTATACCTATATGAGTTGCAACTTCGGGCAAGCTCTAAGGAGCAACCTTCAAACAGAACAGCAGCAGCGAAATGATAGCGCAGTGAGAACCCAATCCACAAGCAACGGCTTGGGATTAGGAAAGAAACCCTAATCTTCACTGTGACTTCACTCTTCCTGAAGGAAGAGAAATAGAAATAGATTGAGTACATACGTACTCAGCAAGTCACAGGAAAAGGGAGTTATGCAGGCCACCAAGGAAGGCTGGGGTTTATTTCACAAACATTTTATTTTGAAACATTTTCTAAAACTGTAAGTGGGGGTTGATCCGAGTGTAGCTAGAAAGAGGCTCTCGCCTCGATCCTAAATTGCTTTGCAACAACTCAAGCGGACGAATCAAATTTTAATTGTTTAAAGTTTTTAGTCAAATCTAATTTCATACCAGTTGTCTGACCACAACATTGGCTCAAGGGAGTCTGCCCTCAGGCAGCTTTCCATACTCCCCTCATCTATTAGTTTATTTTCACTTTCATCCTTTCCAGGACGTCATTCTATTCTTTTCCTTTCACTTTCGTCCTTTACAGAACATCAACTCATCTCATATCTCCAACTCTTTGGCTTCTCGAGCCATCCATGATCTCAATCCTCAAGCACACACTGCTTCTACTCGGGAGGCCTAATCTATGATGTCATTCGACATCCCGGTCCACACAGATCCATTTCAGACCACGTAATGGTCATCCATTAGCCATCCTGGACGATTTTGGTAACGGTTCTCAATTCCCACAAACCACTTTCGCAAACATTTGCAAACAAATCTATGGTAGAGGAATCACTTTACATCGCCCATGACCGTGGGCACGACTGTTCGAACAGTTCAGGACTCTACAGAGGTGTACGCTTTACCCACAAGATGCGAGCTTACTCCCTCACTGGCCAAGCGAGGGAGGTTTACGACAAGGCCTTGCAGGAGCCATCCCAGGGTACCTCATGCTCGGTAGACAGGTCAAACCAAATCTCAGTTATGCATCATGCTTTAATTAAATACCCTAAACACCTTGACCGAGTACTTGGCAAGCTTCCCTTCCTTGCTCTACTTAGGAACCCGAGATATCCCCAAACACCTTATCTTGGCGTTCCACATCTACTGGCATATGAGGTAACCTTGTTCCGACTGAATACTTAGCCAGGGGCGTCCCATACCACCCGTATGGTCGCACTGTACTATGATTAGTGCAATTCCCCAAGAATTTGGTCCTTATATGCGAATACAAAGCATCCGCACCAAGGCGATCACTTTGTATCGCGAGTTTTCACTAACCACTTTTATTTCGCAAAACACGCCGACGGGTTTTCCAAAGATTTATAAATCCAAATTTTTTCCATGTCGACAATCAATTGTGATTGAAATGGTATCGTCGATACCCATGCTCAAAGAGCATGAATATCGAGATACTGAGGTGTGGAGCTACAAAGGCTAGGGTTATCGAGGCCTATAGGTCTTATGCAACTACTGGGTAGATCCGTCGGTTCGTCACGCAAACTGAGGCCAGTCAAATTAACGTGCACACACCAAGATGCAATTTTGCAAAAAAATATTTTTTTAATTTAGGGGAAATATGGTCAAGGAGTGACTTGCCTCTGACTTCGTCTTCAAATCCTCGCGAAAATCCAACGTCTGACGACTTTCGAAACGTCGACTACGCGTGAAATGAGAGAAAACACACAAGACCCAAAAATAAATACTATTATTAATAGCTAATAGTGCCATTAGGTAGATCTCAATTTTAGAAAAAATTGGAGACTTAAACGGGGTCAATCGGAGTTACGGATAAAAAGATATGGATTTTTGAATTTTATAGGATTTTTTTGGAATATAGAAAAGGATTTATTGAATTTTGAAAAAAGAATATTCTAGTAATATTAGGTTAGACAGGTGGGGTCCAATGTCAGTAGCTGGGAGAGAGCGCTTAACCGGTGAGATCACTGTGCACTTATTGGGTGGGGCCCGTATGTAAGTGAGAGAGGCGAGGGGATTTTAACCATGCGGGCCCACTTGGCGGTGACTCAAAATTCAGAAGGGACTAAGGATTAGTAGGAGAGGGATTTAAGTGGGTGGGCCCATAGGTCAGTGAGGCTTGCTCGGGGATGGGGTATCGACGGCCGGCGACAACCGAGGGGCGCCGGTGAGCAGCGGCGCGCCGGGGTGGGCGGAGCATGGCGGCGGACGGCAGAGGGGGTGGTGAATGTAATGGTCGGCTCAGATGGATGGGAGCGGGCACGACGGCGGCTAGCAGCGAGGACCAGGGGTCGGTGGCCAGGGTTGTCGTCACGTGGTGGCGACGGAGTGTGGCCACGGGGAAAAGGGCATCGCACGCATTTCGATTGTGCCTAGTAGCTTGTCGAGGGCTTCGATTAGGTGGGAGAAAGTGTTAACGCCAAAATTTGGTACGGGTCATTACCATGTTCGGTTAAGGAAAGAAGCGATATCAGCCATTGGAAACTAATCCAGAAGAGTCCGAGCTTGGGAAGGAATCGTGAAGACCACGTTATGGCAGTTATTTATCTTATCTATTAGATAGTTTTATCTTTTAGGAAACCTGATCTCTTGTCCGATCAGGTCTGTTAGTTTTCCTTTTCTAGTTAGGAAAGTCCTGTTCCGTGTCCTATAAGGACTCTTGTAACTCGGGGTATATATACGTATGCCCGGAGACCTTGTAAACTATCCACACAGATCAATAAACTTCGGCGCATCGCCACCCTTTCGACGGGTTCTTGCTTCTCGAGCGGGGCTGCATCGGTTAGGTCCGAACTCCTGCGAGAGGGTAAGACTCGTCACCCCTTACCCAGGTGTATCTGCCCTGTCTACGGCTGCATCGGTTCGGTTCGATCTCTTAGGCCGATCAGGTATACCACATCACGCGTGCATAGTTTTTATCGGTTTACTGGGGATAGTTTATCATCAGTTTGTGCTGCATCGGTTGGGTCCGACCTACTAAACTGAGCGATAAGTTATTCCTGCTAGGCCGATGGCTTCTGTGCAAGTGTCTTATCGGAATGCATAGTCGGTAAATTATCTTCATCACGATCGCATCATATCTATCGGCTTATTGAGGTATCGTTATCATTGTTGGTCTGTGCTGCAACGGTTGGGTCCGATCTACTAGACTGACGATAATAGCTTTACTCTTGATGAGCCGATGGTGTTGTGCGATGGTGTTATCGGAGTGCTTAGCCGATAAGTTATCTGTTAAAGCCGACTACATTTATTCATTGTCTTATTCTATACTCGCTCTATTCAGTAGTCGGCTGGCTCATCAATTATCTATCATTTATGTTATTGCATGCCTTATCATATATTCTTGCCTGTATTATTGTTACAATCGGCTAAGGACTAGCCGATGGATTTATTCTGCCGATCCAAGTACAAGTACAAGCAGGTTCCCGGGCACGACCCCAGGTGAGGGCCCGGGCACAAGTTTGGGTAAAGACCTGGGCACGGGCCCGGACAGTGGGTGAAGACCTCGGGAGCCGATATGAGCAAAAGTCCAGACACGGGCATATTTTCACGGCAATACCAGTAACACTAAGCTATGATCGGCTAGGATTTATTTAATTTATTTGCTTATGCATCCTACCTGTTTATTTTACCAAGTTTATAGCCGGTTTTTGAGTATCCCTTCGATGATCGGCTAGCACGATACTTGTGTATTATTATGCTATTGCTCCTGCCATCATCGGTTTTAAGCCGATGTATAAGTGCTACGGTGTGTATCGGCCATCGGCCGATGACATGAGTCCAAGCCGGCTTCCAGCCGATTGGCTCACGAATTTAACATTTCTTTCTCCTTGTCAATTGTAGGGTCAAATTGACTGGCACGCCTACGAACCTCAAATATTTTAGGACCTGCACTGGAGCTAAGCAGATCTCCCAGGCCTTCGTATGTTCAATCGCATCAAACCAGATCATCAACAAGCTTCTTGGCACACCCGGTGGTTTTTGGTGCGAACAGAAAGGAAGGAAAGCAAGAAGCTCACCGAGGAAAGGAAATCGGCAGCGGTGGATTGGGAAGCTCGACCTCAAGCTTGATTTGAAGCACGTCAGCGCGATCTGGGCGGCGTGGCCATGACGAGAGGCGAGGAAAGAAAAGGGAAGGGGGCCTCAGCCATTTATAGACGCGGGGTGATGCTACGGGACAAGCTAGAGAGGCAGGCGAGCATAGGGTTGCGGCCAGCTGGCATGTGGGCCCGGAGAGAGGGGGTATGCGGTGGGTGCCCGTGCTGCTGGTGCTGGGTGGACGCGGTGTGGGGAGGGGGGAGACGGCCTGCTGGGCCGTGGGCCAGCTAGGGAGGAAGAGGAAATGGAGAAAAGCAGGCCGAGGGAGTGAAGAGAGATGGAAACGGCCCATTATAACAATGTCACTTAATATTTTCTAGAGATTTGTTTTGAAGAGATTTTGAGGATTTCAGAAAGGGTTTTGATTCTAAATTTGATATTTGGGTTCAATAAAATCTGGGGTCTCAATCAAAATGATATTGGTTGGGCTCTGATTATTTTTGGAAGGAGGCTTGGAGTTTAGAGGAATTTTAGGAAGGAAAGAGAGGGAAAAGAAGGGAGTGAAATCAAGGAGATTTTTAAATTCAAATTTTTGTAACTCGTTCCAGGGATTTTATTTGAGAAGTTATTTTGGAAGATTTGGGTTTTGATATTTGAGTTCAAATTCGATTCCTTGGCTCACTAAAATTATGGATTATCGAGCAAGGGACTTTTGAATGAAATTTTGATTCAAAGTGGGATTTTTGGAAGGAACTCAAAAAAGAGGGTTGCGAGGGAAATTCAAGGGAGGTTTAATTCAAAATTTTAAAACTTGAACCATGGTTTTAAGAGGGAGATCTTGATTGATTTTTGGATTTTGAGAGGGATCCAAAATAGGGGGATTTTTAAATGGGAAGTTTTGGAGGGAAACTCGAATTGCAAAATCCGAGTCCTGATATTCGATAGAAATTTTGATTGAGAATTTAGGAAAGGTTTCAGAGGAAATTTGAATTACACAATTTGATCTCCGGAATTTGGATAGGTTTAAAGAGAGACCTTCGAATTTCAAAATCCAAGTCTCAAAATTTTGGAGAGAATTTGGAATAGGTTTGCTTTTATGGTCTCAAGGAGGGTTTTGACTGAGGTCTACGGCACTAATCCTTAATTACACACAAAGATCCAAAATTTTTGAAAATAGTGTTTTTATTAAAATCCTTTCAAAGTACTCATCCCACCTTGGACAGACTGTCTCTTGTGCCATTGCGGTGATCGTTGCCAACTTGAATAGCCCGATTGCCGAGCATTCATGGGAGGAGATTCTTCCTATGTCCAAACATTAACGAGGAATGGATTGTATGTCACAGCTATTTTAACGTTTTGTTCAGATTTACAACATAGTTTAAACTAATATATTTGTTCGCAAAATGACATAAGAATGTGTGTATAAATTGAATGGATTGACACGAAGAATCCCTAATTCGATGGAACACGGTGGTACGCACCTAATGAAACAAGGGCTCAATACATGCGCATAAAGGAGAAGTATGAGCGCAGAATGGAGGCAGAATGAATTGACTGGAGAAATAATCATCTAGGCCTCCCTCCATGGATGGAGCGTGCTGAGTGCGTGTGCGGCGATCGTTGCCAAGTTGCAACGTCCTTAAAACAAGATACTTTAGGGATGAGATACTTTCTTTGTCCGAACATCGACGACAACTTCATTGTATGTTCCAATCAAACTTTGCTTTCATCAATTGTTGTAATCGTCAGTTAATTTACCATATCAATCAACATAAATTTTTCTACACGGGCAGAGTCAAGGATGTGTGAGTTCACTTTGTGGATTGACCTAGTGAGACCCAATTATGAAGGTGGAAGGGTTACTAAGGCTGAAACAGTAACAGAGTACACGTGAAGGAAGAACAAGAATGGTCGAAACCAATCCGAACGGCAAAGAAGGCGTCGGTAGCAACCCGGCAAGCATGGATATTGAGAAAGTCACCAACCGTTCACCTTTTATTAACTGTTTCAAAATTGTAAAGACGTACTCCTATGAAATTCCATGACTCTTCTATTTCACAAAAAATAATTGTATGCCGATCATGTTGTTAATTGTACTATGAATTATGTATCATTTTATATATCTTGAAGTAACTTGTTGAACCCTTTTCTCATCCATATATAGTAAAGTTATATCTTTTACATGTCAAACATTTCTCCTCTCCCTTACCCCTCTTTTTTTTTCCCTGGATTTTACTGGATTACATAAATTTTCAAGAAGAGGGGAGGGGGATAAACTGCCCTCTCCTAGGACGACAAATGGAATATTTGCAAGCAGCCCCCTCCCCCTTGGCCAAGGGCACCTGCAATTTCGCAGGCGGCCCCTTGCCACGGATAGATGCCCTGGCTGTTTGTAACACCTCTGCCCTGGCATCACCTACCGTGACACCAGAGAGGGAGCGCTGCAGGAGATCAGCGTGAACCGACTCCCACAAAACCGCGTTGCCAATACTAGTCCCAGGAAACCTTGCTGGTACCCACGGTCAACCGAGATGTATCACAGCAGCTAAATAAAGTGTGTATATATATATATATATATATATATATATATATATATATATATATATATATATATATATATATTATACCTTTACAAGTTGGGATTTCGGGGCAAGCCCTGAGCGGTAACCTTCACACAGAACAACAGCAGAGGATCGACAGCGTAGCAAGAACCCAATCCACAAGCAACGGTTTGGGATTAGGAAAGAAACCCTAATCTTGACTTCAACTTTACTCTTCCTGAAGGGGAAAAGATAATGGATTGAGTACATACATACTCAGCAAGTCATGGGAAAAGTGTGAATATGCAGGCCATCAAGAAAGGCTGGGGTTCATTTCATAAACATTTTATTTTAAAATATTTTCCAAAACCCTATGTGTGGGTTGATCCATGTGTAACTGGAAAGAGGCTCTCGCCTCGATCTTGTCTGCGAATTGCTTTGCAACAACTCAAGCGGACGAACAAAGTTTTAACTGATTAAAGTTTCTAGTCTACCGCCTGTCGGACCACCACAGCAATTTTGTGTATACTATCTATTAGTGTATTTTCACTTTCGTCCTTTCTAGGATGTCAACTCCTTTTTTCTCTATTATTTCCTTTCACTTTCGTCCTATTCAGGACATCATTCATCTCATCTGCTTAGCTTCAGCTCCTAGAGCCATCCATAAACTCCATCTCAAACCTACACTGCTTCCACTCGGGAAGCCTCACTATGATGCCATCTGACATCCTGATCCACACAGGACCGTTTCAGACCACATAATGGTCATCCATCAGCTGACCTGGCCGATTCTGGTAACGATTCCCAACCACAAACATGCTTCACAAATCTTTTATGAAAACAAAGCTACCCTAGAGGAATCACTTCACATCGCTTTTGACCGTGGGCACAGCTGTTCGAACAGTTCAGAGCTCTGCAGAGGTGTATGCTTTCCCCACATGACGCGAGCTTACTCCCTTACTGGCCAAGCAGGGGAGGTTCGCGACAAGGCCTTTCCGAAGTGTCTCCAGGATTGCCTGAAGCCAACTAGACGGGTCTCAGACCAAGTACCGAGCGAGTCCTAGACTTCTCGTAGCCAGGATCCCGTGGGTGCATCTCATATTGCCACCCCGACGACTCCACGTCCAAAGGCAACCAGGCCAACCCTGGGTCTACTAATTACTTGGCCAGGGGTGTCCCATTCCACCCATGTGGTTGCACTATACTATGATCAGTGCAATTCCCCAAGGAATCAGCCCTTTTATACGAATACAAAGCATCACCACCAAGGTGATCACTTTGCATCGCGGGGTTTTCACAAAACATTCTTTATTTCACAAACGTACCGACACCGCGTGTCGGATTAAAAGGTATTATAAACCCTGTTTTTCCCGTTTCGACAGCACATGTGATATGAGTGTAACCATCGATGCCCATGTTCATATAGCATGGATGCCGCGGTAACACTGAGGTGGAGCGACAAGGGATAAAATTTTTCAAACCTACCGGATATTGCAACTACTAGGTAGGTCCATCGGTTCGTCGTGCGAACTAAGGCCGAATCAATTTAACGTGCGCAGTAAAATACAGTTCGGCAAACAAAAACATTTTATAAACTAGGAGCAATATGTTCAAGGAGTGACTTGCCTATCTGACTTTGTCTTCAGAACTTGCAAAAATCCGACGTCCAAAGAAATTCCGTCGTTGTCGACTACGCGTAACGAGAGAAAAGCACATAAAAACCCTTGAAATAAAATACTATTATTAATAATAATAGTGCCATGAGATAGATCTCAATTTTAGAAAAAATTTGAGACTTGAACGGGGTCGATCGGAGTTACGGTTGAAAAGATATGAATTTTTGAAGTTTTAAAAGAATTTTCTAGAATTAAAAAGGATTAATTAGTTGGAAAAGGAATATGCCAAGGGAATATTCCCTTGGCTGATAGGTGGGGCCCTTAGTCAGAGAGAGAAGTTGAGATGTAGGGTTGACCCACATGGTAGAGAGAGAAAGGGAGAGGGGACCATATGTCAGTGAGGGAAAAGAGAGAGGGTGATAGGGGGGGTCCACATGTCAGTGGAGGAAGAGAGGTAAAAGGGGTTGGGCCCACAAGTCAATGAGAGAGGGAATGGGACCACATATTAGTGGGACCCACATGTAAGTGGCTCGGGGTGGGAGTGTGCGGGGACTACGCATCAGTGGGACCCACATGTCATGCGAGGGCACCGGGTGTCGATGTTTTACACCGGCAATAAATATATGGGGCTAGTCGGCGGATGGAAACTCGGTGGATTGCAAAGGAACACAGAAGATTTTATACTAGTTCAGGCCCTCAATGCGAGGTAATACCCTACGTCCAGTTTGTATGTATTCCTTTGAGGATATACGGTGGTAGTTCTGATGAACTGTATGGCCGTGTGCTTCTATGAGCTCTTCTCTGCTTCTCTGAGCTCGTGCCCTCAGGGGGCGCCCTGCCTCCCCTTATATACTGGGGGACAGGGTTACAAGGTAGGAGTCCCCATCGGATTACGACTAGGAGATCTCCCCTTAGAGATATAACGTACCCGACTAGGACTGTATATTCCTTTCTATACAAGGCGAAGTCTGCCGAATCTAGCTATATCTCTAATTACAAGGCTAGGCCCATCCTCTATCCGAGTGGCCCATATGCTTGTCATGAGGTACCCGGGGCCCATGGCACCCACAGTAGCCCCCGAGACCTTCATAGTTGAGTCACAGCTGATGCCGAGTGCTCATCCTCCACGGTGAAGTCTTCCCGAGTGCATTGCTCCCGAGTACTCTATGTCTGAGTGCTGCTTCTCCCGAGTCCTGCTTCATGTCAGCTGGCAGCGAGGCTATGAAGGTCTCGATGTAGATGTTGGAATAGTGTGCGCCGAATAGGCGCACCTATTAGGTGTAGCCCCCGACTTTGTGCTTAATTGTGAAAACAATTAAACATGAAGTCAAAGATCTTTAACCTTGTAGTCTTTCCCGAGTAGATTACTACTGGTACATGAGACTCTTCGGTATCATGCCAACCGGAATATGATTTATAGTCTTGCCGAGTAGGGAACTACTCGTATATAGGACTCTTCGACTTCATGTCAGTCGGAATGTGCGTTTATAGTCTTGCCGAGTAGGATGCTACTCGTATATAGGACTCTTCAGCGTCATGTCAGCTGGAAAGGGGGTGTTTATAGTCTTTCCCGAGTAGTATACTACTCGAAAATTAGACTCGTCGGCATCATGTCAGCCGGAAAAGGTGTTTATAGTCTTTCCCGAGTGGCGTCCCATTCGGAAGTTAGACTCTTCCGCATCATGTCAGCGGGAATGAGAATTTTATAGTCTCTCCCGAGTAGTGCACTACTCGAAAGTTAGACTCTTCAGCGTCATGTCGGCTGGAGTAATGTTGCTCATGGCAACTGGTGGCCGCGCATATAGGCCGAGTACCACTGTATGAAAAATAAATCCATTACGTGGTTAGGTGTACTCGAGAGAGATACCTGTATCTCCAATTTCAATGAAGACCAGCTTGTGATCCTTGTAAGGATGTATCCTCGAGACCTGGCGGATAAGACAGATACCCAAACATATATGTTTAGCAATAAGGCTCTCATGAAGCATATCTGTTTACCTCATCGGTTCCTGTGGGTAGCACCAGCGCTATAATTTCAACTCAGCCTGCGGGCGGCCCACATGGAGCATGCTACTGTAGGAACTCATATCTTGGTGGCTGCTACCAAATAAGCCGGCCTGAGCCGACCTATCCGGCATAGCTCTATAGAAGTATCATCCATCGCCTGTCAGGATGAGTTTTTTGGTGTCGGTAACCGCAATCAGCCAGAGAAATCCTTATTCGCAAGCCTTTCCGACTTACGTTCTGGATGCAAACTGGTTGCCACATGTACCCGAGCAGGTATGTTGCAGGATCTGCTTGCCCTCCTCAGGTGTGACGCAGTGCATGAGAACTCCGGATGCGCTTTGACGATGTAAGTCTTCTCTGACTTGGGAAAAGCCGAACAAGGTACCCGAACCTTGCATTAGCAGAGGGTTCAGCTGGTGACCCTCATGGGGCGTACCCTATCCAACAGAGTTATAGCCAAGCTAGGCACCCGAATCTTGCATTAGCATAGGATTCGGCTGGCGACCCTCATGGGGCGTACCCAACCTGACAGAGTTGCGGCCAAATAAGGTACCCGAACCTAGCATTAGCGTAGGATTCGGCTGGCGACCCTCATGGGGCGTACCCTACTTAGCCGAGTGGTACACAGCCCCGACTGGCGCCGGGGGCCGATTGTTAACTCCCATGGAGCGCAGTCGGGGAAGATGACGTCCCGACTGGCGCAAGTACTCGGTAAGTAGCCCTCATGGAGCATCCCGAGTGTATTTCGGCAGACTTGTCCAGCCCCCGAGCGTAGGAGATAGGCTTGAAGCCCCGAGTTCCTGTCACGCATATCCGGAGCTGGGCCTGCAATATAAAAATATCGGATGAGTAGCATCTGATGATGAAAATAATCACCCGAATAAAATGTATTTTACAATGTATGTAAATACGTGTTCTTCCTCTTTTTGATATTAATTTCCTCGAGTAGTTGACCCCTTACGTTTAAGCACTCTGCCCGACTAGTCATAGCCCCCTAGCGTCGGGAGTTGGCTCATGGCTCTTTCCCAGGCACGCGTTTTGGGTGACTTGAGTTCGTCTTACATGGAGCAGAGTTTCACGGATCGAGATTTATGCTACTCGAGTACTTTTGTAATCATTTAAGAGCAAAAACGGAAAATAGTAAATGCGCAGCTTGTACACCTATTAGGTGTAAGCGGCTGTGGCACTAGCAAGGCCGAGTGAGGAGATGTTTATCAGAAAGCGACTTAGCTGTTCGGTATTTGGGAGTGGGGATGCCATCCTCGTGTTTGAGCTTGTGAGCCCCCGAGCGTGTCACTTGTTGTTCTGATAATCCTCAGTTGTTGAAGGTCGAAGGCGGTCGTGACCGACTGCCACAATGGAGCCGTCTGACTTGCGTTTGCGATTCCCAGCTTTAGTTGGGACCGCGTCGTCGGTGTCGTCCCGCTTCTTCTGTCAGGGTGACTTGTTGTCATCGAGGGCCTCGGCAACAGCGTGGGCCGAGTCGGCGTACTTGTTTGCCATGTCGAATAGGGCCTTGACAGAGTTGGGAGGCTTCCGCGTGAATTTGTCGATGAACGAGGTGTCTTTGACTCCTTTTCGAAAGGCGGCGATGACGACCTCATCCTTGACGTTCGGGATTGAGTTCCTCCTCTCAGAAAACCTCTTGATGAAGTCACGAAGAGACTCGTTCTTCCTTTGGCGCAACTGATATAGGTGGTACTCGGAAGATGGCCTCTCGTATGTTCCTTGGAAGTTGGTGATGAACCGTTCCCGGAGTTCTCCCCAAGAGCCGATTGATCGCTTTGGGAGTCCTGTTAGCCATGTCCTCGCTGAGTCGGCTAGAGTGACTGGGAGGTAGTTAGCCATGACTTTGTGATTTCCCCCAGCTGCTCGGATCGCCAGAGTGTAGACCGTGAGCCAGGACTCGGGATTAGTCTTGCCATCGTATTTGTTGATGCCTGTAGGCTTGAAACTTGACGGCCAGTCGACTTGTTGTAGCTCCTGAGTGAAGGCCGGTACTCCTTCGTCTTCATGAGGACTCCAACCTCGACTACGGCGGCGAAACCGCTCGTAGTGGAGGCCGAATTGCTCGTTCTCGTCTTCCAGTTGGCGTTGCTCGTCTTCTTCTCGTTTGCGGCACCGAGCATTAATGTCTTGCTGAAGGTCGCGCCGCAGTCGGTCTCGGAGGTCCCGGTTGTCCCGACTGTCGCTTCGACGTTGCCGGTTGTTGTGGTTGCCGAGTGACATCTGGCTTGACTCCGCGTGCTGCCGACTAGAGCCGGCCGCTCGACGTCGCTTTGAGGTGGATGAGACTGCCGCTGGGGAAGTTGACCGATTGGTCGGTATGAGGGTATCTCCCGACTGTTGGTGCTGCTGACATGCAGCAGCGGTAAGCATGGCTTTTATCCTTGCGATCGTCGGGGTGGCCTGGTGATCAGGCCCAAGTTGGACCGTGTCCAGTAGGGTTGCGGCGGCCACGATGTTCTGTTGTGGAGTAACGAAGACATCGTGGTCACCGACTCGGGTTTGGAGGGTTTGTTGCTGAGAGGTTCGCCCAGCCCTGCGTAGATCGTCGTTGCGGGCGTGCAGGCGTCTTGCTTCTTCCTCCTGTTGTTCTCGTAGTCGGCAGGCCTCCTCCTCTTGTTGTTCGCGTAGTCGGCGTGATTCCTGAGTAGGAGTAGAGCCTTTGGATGCCATGAAGATTTCTCGTGGCGGAGAGAAGCTTGCCGAGCCGGTATCCGACTTGGAGCCGGAATCCGACTGGGAGTCGTAGTCGGAATAGTTGATGGGGGTGAGTGTAACTCCGACCTCCCTAGATCCGA
The DNA here is from genome assembly GCA_003991445.1 of Oryza meyeriana var. granulata. NCBI lineage: Eukaryota > Viridiplantae > Streptophyta > Magnoliopsida > Poales > Poaceae > Oryza > Oryza meyeriana. The sequence continues at coordinate 123,947 of RYFJ01000707.1, forward strand.
CCTCGAGCGGCTCGGGGCCGTATCCGAGTCGAACTCCAGGGGATCGGGTTTGCCGTGTCGGATGTAGATTGTAGATATCCACGGCGTCACCGAGTCCGAACAGGAAGTTGACGATCTCTTCCCTTCTCGGCCCGATCTCGGCCGGCTCAGAACCGAGTCCGAGTCGAACACTGGAAGGAAGAGTTGTCCCTAGACTCGGGCGTATTGGAGATCGCCGCAGCGTGTCGTCGAAGATTGCCGCAGCGTCGTGTGGGCCGACTGGCGCGGAGTCAGCTGGTTCCTCGGCCAGTTGGATCGGGTCCGTGTCGGCCTGGGTGAGATTGCCGATCTGGTCGGCGACGAAGTCGAGGCTTCCGAATGCGATTGTATCTCCGGGGGAGAGTTTGCTGCCGACGACTTCGGTTGCTGGATCCATCGAGCTTGTAGATGTAGATTGCGCCGAATCCCCTACCTGGCGCGCCAACTGTCGATGTTTTACACCGGCAATAAATATATGGGGCTAGTCGGCGGATGGAAACTCGGTGGATTGCAAAGGAACACAGAAGATTTTATACTGGTTCAGGCCCTCAATGCGAGGTAATACCCTACGTCCAGTTTGTATGTATTCCTTTGAGGATATACGGTGGTAGTTCTGATGAATTGTATGGCCGTGTGCTTCTATGAGCTCTTCTCTGCTTCTCTGAGCTCGTGCCCTCAGGGGGCGCCCTGCCTCCCCTTATATACTGGGGGACAGGGTTACAAGGTAGGAGTCCCCATCGGATTACGACTAGGAGATCTCCCCTTAGAGATATAACGTACCCGACTAGGACTGTATATTCCTTTCTATACAAGGCGAAGTCTGCCGAATCTAGCTATATCTCTAATTACAAGGCTAGGCCCATCCTCTATCCGAGTGGCCCATATGCTTGTCATGAGGTACCCGGGGCCCATGGCACCCACACCGGGCAGAGAGAAAACGAGAGAGAGCGAGAGACAGAGAGAGGGAGAGAGAAGAGAGGGGGCGGCCGGGTGTAACGCCCCAATTTTTTGGGCCGTTAAAAACCTATTTTAATAAAACCCTAGTTTCAAAAGTTCAAGTCTTTGTGTGTGATCTAAGGACTAATGTACCAAGATCCTAATTTATCCCTCCTCGAAAATCCCAATACTCCCTAGTTGAAGTCCTGATTCAAATTTAAATTCTCGAATTAGAATTTTGCAATTCAAATTCCCCTCTCAACCCATCCAATAAATGTGGGGGCCACCCTGAGACTTGTACCGTTATTTGCAGCTCGCCACGTTAACACTAACTATTGGAGTGGTGGGATCTCGAATAAAACCAAATAAATATTGTAACCACCACACCTCAAAGCAGACTTAACATCGCGAACCACAATGATGTTACAATCTCACGGTGCCGAACCTGAAATAAATGAGATACTCAACAGAATAGCCTCCACCGGTCCTCCACGAGATATGCCCGTCAAACCATATGATGGTGACGTCCAAGAGACTACATATCACAGAGGACTCGATCTACACCGGCTATTAAGCAAATATCTCAATTATTTCAAGCTCATACTTGTGCTCGACTAGCTCCTAGGAAAAATGCTAGTCTCACACGTTCATCTCAAGCAATGATATACAACAATAGGGTATACAAGTAAATAAATAAATCTACAAATCAGAGTTTACATAGGCCGACCGGCCAAATAATGTGGTTCAGCGAAAGCTTATCTACTCATACCCACAAGCAACCGACAAGGGGTTGGCCCCTAATAGAACCATTCTTGTAAAAGCAACGATTCCCACGGCACTCATCCTATCAATTCATCACCTGCAACAAGGTCTAAAGCACAACATAGAAATAATGTACTAGCAAGGTCAATTCTAAAACACTACATGCAAGTTCTAAGTCAATGAAAGGCTATCTGTAGGTTCAATTTTGCGTAAAGCAATTTTTAGTTCACAATCATTTGCAATAGTATTTATTAAAACATTTGGAGCATGTATAATAAGTAAGGAAGTGATCAACGTTGAAATTTTCCTGCTTGCTGCCCTCCGCAACAACAAGCCACCATAACATTTCAATAAGCATAATAATCGTCATAAATCACCAATCCACATCCTAATTTCATAAACTCATTTACAATGCACAAAACTATACTCATGACACATCACTATGTCGCGCATGACCACGAGCACGGCTAATCGATTAGTCTTGATTTTGCAGAGTTTGTATAACTTTACCCACATGATGTGAATTCTCTAGTTTGTCTTGTGCTGGACAGAGCACTACCACACTCTACACGTTGAGTGCAGTCTAGAGGTCATAACGAAGCCTTTACATTGCTCAATGCCTAGCCTTGCACTAGCGATGGCAAGCAAGGATCCACACCGAGGGGCTATCTCGATGTTGCTAGGTGGTGGGCCCACATCTTAACCTAGCGCCGTGGTGGCAAACAAAGTAAGCCCTCTATTTCCCCATGAGGTACTATACCGTTGTATTGGACAGACTTAGATGCCTAACGCCGTTACGGGCCGTTAGGTAGTTCCTATGAGCTAATAGCGTGACTTAGCCCATACTACTTCGGCCTACCATGTGCAAGGCTAAGCATTGGACAAATTAATGAGCTAAGGCCATCCCATACTAGCACATATGGTTGTAGGTATACATAAGTTAATGACATAGAGTTCGGTCCTTAATCGACTCAAGCGAACACTCCCCCTATCGGTGTGCAACTACTCCATATGCACACCACTTGCCGCCCAAGTCTAAAAACATGTTTCTTTCCGTTTTGGTTCACAAATACCCAGAGGCTTCACTTCTGTCTAGAAGTTGTAAAATTCCCATTTTAACAAGTATAAGGTGACCATTATATTTATTAGCATGTTTCTAAGTATGGCTAAACATATGAAAGCATAATAAGAAAGTATAAATCCATTTGAGTACAAGTGAAGTACTCTAACCATCTCTAGGGTTACAAACAGCAAGGAGTACAAGGTTTCAAGGTGGATCATGCAACAATTAGGTCATAGCTACCATTTACCACAATTCAAATATCGTTATTCAGAAATACACATGCAATTTTTATAAACAACACATTTCATTCCCCAAAACATAGGATTCAACTTGTTCAAGGAGGAGGGGAGAATACTTGCCTTACTCTTGAATACTTAGAGCAACCTTCACTTTACTCCCTTGCCGACTTCAAACTCGTCCTTTAAAAAGGAATTTAACGTACGATCGAATAAATAGCAAATAATGCAAAAAATACAAAATACTCTAATATGCATGAGGTTTATACAGTAGGTTGCTACTGATCTAAGGTGAATTTAGGTGAAGGAATTTCTATTTTATCGCTTTTCATTTAGGAGTTTTGAATTTTACAAGTTCTATATACGTGCTACGGCATTTGTACTCTATATAAATTTTAGAGATACTTTATGAGGTGTTTTTGTCAAGTGTGACCCTTATACAGTGGATAGTTATTAGTTTCGGTTGAATTTTAGTAAAGGAAGTTCTATTTTACTACTTGGTGTTTCGGAGATATAAATTCTAGAAGCTATACGCGTGAAATAGGGTGTTTGCACTCTAGATGGATTTTATGGTTACCTTAAGAGGTGTTTTGTCAAATTCTTATCTTCAGTTTTAAAGGTATTATTTTCAAAGAAGTGTGGTGCAAGAGATTCTAATTTATCCCTTGGTAGTTGGAAAAATATTGTATTTAGAGCTTTTACACGTGAATACGTTTAATTACGAAATAACATTAAATATTCAAATTACTCTATTGTGAGTGGAACTTATACTGTGGTTGGGTGATGGTCTTAGATGAATTATTGTGAAGAAAGTTCCATTTTATTCACTTTTATTTAGAAGATATGAATTTTGTAAATCCTAGGCCTATATATGGTATTTATACATGTATTTAGTATATGTGTTCTAGGACTAAGTTTTTATGAAATCTAACTCTATATATTTAGGGAAGGATGCGCTGTGAACTGATTTCCATTTGGGTATAATTCCTTTAGAGTTAAAAATAGAGTATCTATGATTTTTAGAATTTATTTTCCATTTTATATCCTATACAAAACAATTACCTTTTGCATAAATCATAAAGGTGTTTTTCATACTAGTTTTAGTTAATCCTCAGTTTTCCAATTTAAAGAGAAAAACATTTTAAAGCTAACAAAATTGATTTCATCATTTTTGAAGCTCATATGAATTATCTATAGATTTTAGAAGTTAATACATTTTTATATACTAATTAGGGTATTTACCTATGTTCCAATTTATAAAAATGTCTTTTGTACAAGATTTATCAAATTACGGTTTACATTAGCAAAATGCATCACTTTGTGACTTTAACAAATCTTGATTTACTAAATTTAAATTTAATGTGAAATGGCTAATATTTATGCAGTTCTATATTATATATTATTTCTGAGGTATTTTAAGTACTAGTTCTTCTAGATTTTAATCTACAGAAATAAAGTACATAATTTTGTGATTCCAACAAATCTTGTTTCATCCAATTTGGAGTTAAAATGAATTAGCTATAGATTTTACAAGTTTACTCATTTTTCAGTTGAACAGATAATAATTTAACCCTTTTCTTATAATTTCTTAGATTTTAAATTAGTTGGGGTCCACCGGTCAATGAGAGGTAATGTGCAAAAAAGGCCCCTAGAAGTCCTCGGAATCAACCCACACTCCCTCTCCACGTGTGAGACACAGTTTTGTTTAAGAGTCCATGCTGTTTTAAGTATTTACATTCAGATCCTTGGGTCCACATGCCAACGAATAACACATTTACCAATTAGCGTAACAAGTTTTAACTTCTTTGTGATACGGTCCTCACCCGCTAATCTGGTGCTGACGAGTGGGTCCCACGTGTCGGTGAGACAGAGCAGAGGAGCACGAGGCAAAGTAGTGCTGGCGAGCTTCTTGGCGGCGGCGATGGCGAACGGCGGCTCGGTTTGGACTGTAGCCAACAGACAAAAGGTGGAGGAGTTTATGGCAAAGCCATGGGTGGTCGTCTTGCTAGCTGGGATGATTGGAATCTCGCCGACAGCGAGCTCCGGCGGTGGCTACTTTTGGGTTGACGAGGTGAATCACTCTATAGAATTAAGCTGGCCAAACCAATGCATGTATGTGCGTCTAATAGCTGCCTGGGTTCTCACCGTGGGGTTTGACGAGGTCGGCGAGGTCTGCACGGCAGCAGCAACTCAAAGACTCCTCGGCGACGGTGAGATCTCTTGGCTTCGCGGCGGCGGCTTGCTCCAGTCGATCTGCGGCCGAGGTAAAGTGTCTACAAGGTTATAGGCTTCCTAGAGGTGGCTCCTGTGCAAGGAATTGAACTGAAACCTACCGAGGATGGCAGAATCGACGACGGCGACTCAGACCGGAGCCGGGGAAGATGATGGCTGATCTTGAGCTTCGTGGCAACACAGCTTGATTCCTTCGGTCGGCGGGCTCCTGGAGGCGAGGCGACGATGTTGGTGCGATGGCTCGGCTTGCGGCGCCCTGGATCGGCCAAAACGGCAACGATGTCACGGCGGCAGTCTAGCGCAGCAAAGAGCAAGGACGGCGGCGGCACGGTGATTTCGACCAGCGAATCTAGGGCCATGAAATGCAAAAATGGAATGATTAGGAGATGCTAATGACGTTCCTGCAGACAAGAGAGGGTGGAGCTCACCGGAGTAGGATCGGGCTGGATCAAACAGTTGCCAGCGATGGAGAAGATGACTTCGCCGCCGATGATCCTAGCGGATTTCGTTGATTTTCTCGGTGGGACCGTGAAGAGGAAAGGAAGGAGACCCTATTGGTGAGGTTTGGAGCGAAAAGATCGAGGTCTTCTAGAGTAGAGCTTGCCTAGGCTTGCTCTGTATACTGAGGGAGGGAGAGGAGCAAGGAGACACGTTGGCTCATGCAAGTTGAGGTGGCTCCAACTCTACAGTGGTCAAAGTGGGTCCCATATGAGAGAATTATTTTGTCACACACTTTGAGCTAGGTTTAGACCATGACTAGTGGGTCCATGTAGTGGAATCCTAGGAAGAAGAGAGGAGGATGTGTAGGAATCTTGGTGAAACACACTGTCCCAAGTAGTGCTGAGGCTTACAAGTGGGCCAGGGGTCTTGTGGGTCCCACATGGAAGTGAAATAGAGAGAGGAGTTTTCTAGAGTCTTGAGTGTGGCAAGGTGTGCTAGTTAGCTGTCTTCCACATGTGATTTCACCTAGTTACAAAATGTTTCTAGGGTTGGAAAAATTACTGTGAGAGGATGGATATGTGTTTTACTAATCTGCCAAATTCCAAAGCTAGAGGCCTTATAGTTTTAATGTGGCAAAAAGGTGAAATGGGTATTGTGACACAGTTTTCTGCAATCCAATTTATCCCCTAGGTTTTGCTCTCAACATTTTATGTGTTTCCCTTGATGATTAAATTAAACGAAATTTTCTGCTTGAGAGGTACATCTTGGTACACATTTTAGAAGGACACTGCCTGATTAGTCTTTATTTTTATTTTGTAAATTTAAGAAGTAAACCAAATTATTTTAGCTAGCTTCCTAGTTTTGCTGATTTGAGAGATTTTGTTGAAGTATTTATTGAAGTGATAAAATCATTAAAAATTTACAGTGGATCAATTATGTTATGTAGTGCTCATAGGAAATTTTCCCATGACTTTATGCTAAACCAATCATTTTTAGAAATTCCTTAGGCTATACAAATGCATATGCACCCTACTATGAAAATGCACTTTAAAATCCAAAAAAAATCAAAAGAAGGCATGCACAAGAAATGGTGATGAATTTATTTAGTTCCATATTTTATGTCAAGATTTTATTTATACAACATTAGGCGTATTGCACTTTCCCATTTTTATAATTGGACCATTAAGGTTTTCTTACACACCCAACCCTGAGGTATTTTGATAAAATCTCCTGTACATATTTGGATGAATTACTTCCATTTCATTTAGTCTATAGAGGATTTTTAGAAATCAGTTTCACGGCCTCTAGAGTTGTGTCTTGTATTTTTCCTTAAGATTTTTATTTCAGGGTCCTAGGATGAACTTGAGAGTAAGTTGAGAATTTTGACCACAAGAGTTTTAGTGTATTCATTTTTAAGATGTATTCTAGTTAATCAACTTCTTAGTCCACTCCCTTGTGTAGAAACCATGAGGTTTTACTTTTCAGGGATTTTTACTCAGTGCAAATTTCAATATTCGAAATTTGGGTATGTTATAATAAAATTCCCTTGTTTGATCCTCCCAAAGAAAATCAAAATATCTTGCTCAAATTCCCATCGAAAATTTCCTTCCAAAGTAAATTTGAATTTAAAATCCCCTTTTTGAAATCCCTCTCCTCTCCTTTGAATGTTAGAAACTCTTTATCATATATATATATATATATATATATATAAACTCAAGTCCTAAAGTCCTAGTATTGAATCCCTAGAAATTTTCAAAATCACATATCAAATTTTGGAAATAAACTACACATTCAAACTCCCTTTGAAATGTCCCTGGAAATCTCTGGAAAAAAAATGTCACTGTTCAACATGGGTCGCTTTCCCTCTCTCTCAGCCCAACCCCCATTGGCCTCTTTCCCTTACCCGCACGGCTGACAGCGGGGCCTTGCTCATCAACCGCCCACCGCACAGCCGACCGCAAGGGGCCCACGCGTCAGCCGCGATTGCACACCGTGCTCGCGCCGACAGCTTGGGCCCGCTCACCAGCCAGGCCCACACGCTAGCGTTGTCTTCCTCCTTCTCTCTCTCGCGTGCGCGCACTCTGGGTGTTCGGCCAAATGACCACACCACCGTCGCCGCCGTGCCGTGCACGGCTCTCCGCCGCCTGACTGCCTCGGCCTACATGTCGATGCTTTGCACCGGCAATAAAACTTTGGGGCTACTCGGCGAAGGTGAATTTGGTGGACTGCAGAGGAACACAGGAGAATTATACTGGTTCAGGCCCTCAAGGTGAGGTAATACCCTACGTCCAGTTAAGGTGTTATTCCTCTGAGGTGTATGGCGATCGATGATCTGGTTGTTCTTGTTGTGCTTGCCCTGAGGGGCGCCCTGCCTCCCTTTATATACTAGGGGACAGGGGTACATGATAAGGATCCCAGCCGGATACGACCAAGGGATTTCCTTCTTAGAGATAGAGTCCTATCCGACTAACACTATGTTTCCTTATTATACAAGGTACAGCCTGCCGGGTGCTATCTTATCTCTAATTACATGGTTCGGCCCATCCTCTATCCGAGTGGCCCATGTACTAGTAATGAGGTACCCGGGGCCCATGGCCTCCACAGTAGCCCCTGAGACCTTCATAGTTGAGTCACAGCTGATGCCGAGTGCTCGTCCTCCACGATGAAGGTTGCCCGAGTGCAGTGCGCCCGAGTACTCTTTGTCCGAGTAAGTCTTCTCCCGAGTCCTGCTTCATGTCAGCTGGCAGCGAGGCTATGAAGGGCTTTATGTAAATATATGAATAGTGTGCGCCGAATAGGCGCACCTATTAGGTGTAGCCCCCGACTTTGTGCTTAATTGTGAAGACAATTAAACATAAAGTCAAAGATCTTCAACCTGGAAGTCTTTCCCGAGTAGATTACTACTGGTATTTGCGACTCTTCGGTATCATGTCAACCAGAATAAACTTTATAGTCTTGCCGAGTAGGAGACTACTCGTATATAGGACTCTTCGACTTCATGTCAGTCGGAATATGTGTTTATAGTCTTGCCGAGTAGGATGCTACTCATGTATGGGACTCTTCAGCGTCATGTCAGCTGGAAAAAGGGGTTTATAGTCTTTTCCGAGTGGTGTCCCACTCGGAAGTTAGACTCCTCCGCATCATGTCAGCGGGAAAAGACATTTATAGTCTCTCCCGAGTAGTGCACTACTCGAAAGTTAGACTCTTCCGCATCATGTCAGCGGGTAAAATGTTGCTCATGGCAACTGATGGCCACGCATGTAGGCCGAGTACCACTCTGTGAAGACAAATCCATAGCGTGGTTAGGTGTACCCGAGAAAGATACCTGCATCTCCAATTTTAATGAAGACCAGCTTGTGGTCCTTATAAGGATGTATCCCCGAGACCTGGTGAATAAAACAGATATCCAAACATATATGTTTAGCAATAAGGCTCTCATGAAACATATCTGTTTACCTCATCGGCTCCTGTTAGTAGTACCAGCACTATAATTTCAACTCAGCTTGCGAGCGGCCCACATGGAGCATGCTACTGTAGGAACTCATATCTTGTTGGCCCAGTGCGGACTGTGTAGGCCCAAGCCCATCTAGTCGGCATTGGTTATAAAAAGACGGGGAGAGAGAAAAAGATTTCGTCGTCTTCCCCAAATCAGCCAATCTCTTCGTCTTCCACCTTCGCGCCCAACTTTTCGCCCCCCGCCCGGCTAGGGTTAGCTGCTGCTATTCCCCACCCGAACTCAGGCGATTTCAATCCTCCTCGTTTGCTCCAAGCCCCCGATTTGTTTTTCCCCAAATCTCACCGCCTCCAGTCATGCCGAAGGCGTCGGATCTTGCGGGTACGCCGGGGAGTTCTTGGCCGGTGTCGGATTGTGGCTCGGTGAAGTTGAAGCGGCTGGAAAGTGAACTGAAGTTGCCCAGCCAAGAGGTGATTCGCTGGCGACCGGCTAGGGATGAGTCGGTCCCTAATCCCCGGCCTGGTGAGACGGTAGTTTTCGCCTCTTTTTTCGATCGAGGCTTGTGCCTTCCGTCTTCTGATTTCTTCCGCCGCATTCTCGACTTCTATGGGCTGGAGTTGGTGCATTTGAACCCCAAATCAATTCTTCAGATCTCTATATTTGTTACTCTTTGCGAGTGCTTCTTGGGTGTTGAACCCTATTTCATCCTCTTCCGACATCTGTTCCATATCAAGCCTCAACCCTCCAAGAGCAATATCAATGTGATTGGGGGGGCCGGTCTTCAACTGAGGAGCGACGGAAAGAAGACGTATCTCGATTTGCCCTTGAAATCTTCTCTGATGGGCTGGCACAAGGAGTGGTTTTATTGCGCCGATCTGGCTCCCTCCTTGTGGCCATTTACCGGCTTACCGACCGTGGTTTCGCCGAATTGGTCAGCAGAGCCGTCCTTTGAAGAAATGGGCCAGACACATCTGCTGTTGACGAAGATAGATGACCTCAAGAGGGCCGGCTTGACAGGTCCTTGGGTGGCTCGTCGCTTTCTGACAAGGCGCATTCAGCCGCTAAAGCTTAGGAGTGCATTCGGCTGGGCCTTTAAAGGCAAAAAGATCCTGACCGAGTGAGCAACAAGTCGGCGGACAAGGGGGCGGTGGCCGAGACTTTGTTCGGCTACTTCTCTGAAGGGGTGATCGCAACTGAAGATGACAGTCGTCGGGTTGCAGCCTACAGCTTCATTCGGCCCCGGACCAAGGTAACTTTTGATCCTCTTCTGTGATGAATGCCCGTGGAATTGTAATTGTTCAGCATTGCGTGACGCATTTAGTTGACTCACTTATAGTGGCATGAAGAATTTGATGAAGACTCCCGCCCGTTGTCGGCCGTCGCGTTGAAGAAGAGACCGAGGAGTCCCTCTGCCACCCAACCCGACTCCAAGAGAGCGGGGAAGAAACCGATTTTGTATCGGGGCGAGGGGGCCATGACAGCGCGTGCCATGGCAGGGAGCCTGAAGATAAGGGACGCCGTCGCCGCGGCGCCCAGGCGATCAAGTCCTAGGTTGAGACCTGGGGGTTTGAGCCCAACGTTGTCGAGCTCGGCCGCAGCGCCACCGAGGGGCCGGCATGAGCAGATGCCGCCAGGGGCGGGGGCACCCAAGCCGACCACGCCGGAATCGGAGCCGACTGGAGCTGATGCGCCACCGCCGACTGTGACGCTGACCGGGCCGACTGCCGGAGCTGGCGCTTCGCCGAGGACCGGGTCACCCGTCAAGAAGCTGAAGTTCTCCAAGAGGTGCGCTGCTCCAGGTCTTCTGAAATTCTTATAATATGTGTTGAACTATCATCTCTATGTCTTGTTTCGTCGTGCAGGAAGCGGGCCAATATCGACCTCAAGGAGATCAATCCGACCGCTCCCCTTGAAGGGCCTGCCCCAGCCGAGCCGGCGGCTGCAAACACACCTGCTGAGCCGGTGGCCAGCCCGGTCATGGAGACCGAGGTGGCCCCTACTGCAGGGTTGCTGCCGCCACCCGACCGAGAGGCGGCTGCTGAAGCTGAGGTTCCAACCCCCGAAGCGCCGCTCGTGGCGGAAGCCGCGGACGGAGCCCCTGAGCTGGTCCCCGAAGTCGCGGGGGACGGTGGCGCTGAGGTCAGGACCCCATCGCCTTTGTGGTCGTCGCCGTCGCCGTCGCCGCCACCGAAAATCCCGCACCTACCCCGGATCGAGGCTCCTCCACGCTTGATGCCCCGGAGATTCACATGGACGGCTCCCGATGGGACAGCAAAGAGCTTCAAGCTTGACGAAGTCGTCGCGAGGAGGGAGCACGAAAGCTTGCTTCGCACCGCCATCAGCGGGTCTCAGGGAGTCGCGGTATGATTCTTGTGGTAGAGCCTTGGCAATCTTCTTGTTTTGATGTCTGACTCCGTCCTTGATCCGTCTTTTATCCTGAGCAGAAGCTTGTCGACAGCAATGAGGCGATGACGGAAATCTTGGTCGAGGTGGCTCCCCATCTTGCGGAACTGGAGCAGCTCCGGGCGTTGAAGGCCGAGATGGAGGCGCGTCATGCGGGGAGGGCGGCCTGGCTGAAGAGTGGCGCCAATCAGTTCAGGGAGGAGACATGGGCCCTAGCCGGAAAGATCAGAGGTAAGATCCCCGAGTACATCTTCCCGACTGGACCGTTGATGCATTCATCCAGCTGCGTTGTTCCCGACTGCCCAATTGTGTCATGACTGCACGGTTGAGCTCTTGGCTAATCTGTGGTGCAGACCTCGAAGCGGAGTTAAAGACCTGAACAGAGAGGGAATCGTAGCTGAAGGAGGCCGAAGAAGCCAAGGCCGAGCTCGAGAAGATCAAGGCCGACCTGACAAAGGCCAACACCGAGCTTGACCGGGAGAAGTCCGAGTTGAAGGCGGCCATCGTCAAGCTCGGTAAGGAGAAGGCTGAACTGGAGAAGACCGTGGCCGGGTGGGAGGCTGACTACGAAAGTAAGTCCTCAACCTGACTGTGATCTTAGCCAATCCATTAGTTATTCTGTGTGTAGCCAAATCTGGCAAGTTTACTCGCCGGCGGACCTGGGCAGACATGAGAGCCAACGTCCAGGCCCAGTATCGGTTCTACACAGAGGAGATAAGAGTCATCAAGGAGTCACGGGAGGCCCTCGTTGGGTCCGTGAAAGGGCTCCTTGACCTCATAGATCCCCGCCCTGTGGGGACCAATTGCAGCAGAATCCCCCAGATAGAGGCGCGTCTCGAGGATGCACCGAGTGCCTTGAAAAAGTACTCAGATGAGCATGTTGTCGCCGGCGTGGCCCATACCCTGGCGATGACCAAGTCCATCTACCCAAGGGCAGATATTGAAGCCATCGGGGAGGGGTTTGCCGAAGAGGCGACGCCCGAGGAGGCGCTGGAGCTGATTGCCCGGGCGAAGCCGACTGCCGAAATAATTACCCAAGACCTGGGTCTGTAAGGGCAAATGTTATGTAGTTGGGATATATAAACTTGTGTAAACAAGCATGTGTAAATATGTGTGCAATGCCGCCAAGCTTATTATTCAGTTGTCATTAGCTTTACTTGACCGTGTAGTATGCGCCGAGTTAGTCTGTCAGAACTTAATAAAAACGTTCGAAGTAAGAAGCTGTACTCGGGCAAACGTGACAGTCATAGTAAGGCTTCATAACCGAAGTGAAATAAGCTCGTATGTTATTGACAGAGCACATATATACATGCAGCCCCCAACTCACTACTCAGTTGATAGAAGCGGCATAGTGAGTCAGAAGAACTGTACGCATGAACATTATAGAACTCAGGTATAGAAAGGACGTAACTGTTCTATGTTCCATGAGTTGCTAATGAGAACGCCGTCTTCGGTCTTCAGTCGGTAGGCGCCTGGCCGCGTGACCTCGGCTATAATGAACGGCCCTTCCCAGATTGGGGATAACTTATGCCTGTCTTTGGTGGTTTGTATTTTCCTCAGAACAAGATCCCCGACCAAAAAGGCGTGGCCATGGACATTGCGATTGTGGTAGTGACGTAGGCCTTGGAGATACCTTGCCGACTGGATTGTTGTGTTGTCTCTTGCTTCTTCCAGCTGATCTAGTTCGACCAGTCGGGTATTGTTGGAGTCATCTTCTGAGTAAGCCCGGACTCATGGAGAGCCGAACTGTAACTCGGTAGGTAGCATAGCCTCGGCACCGTAGACCAGAAAGAAAGGGGATTGCCCTGTTGCCCGACTAACCGTGGTTCTGAGAGACCAGAGAACGGATGGGAGTTCTTGTACCCACCGGCCCGCATATGGTTGTAGTCGGTCGAATATCCTGGCCTTGATGCCTTGTAAGACCATACCGTTGGCTCGTTCGACCTGCCCGTTGCTCCGCAGGTGTGCCACAGATGCGTAGCAGATCTTGATGCCGAAATCATCGCAGAAGTCTTGGAATACGCAGGCTGCGAACTGAGTACCATTGTCGGTGATGATGCGGTTAGGGACTCCGAACCGGTATAATATACTCATGATGAAGTCCTTTGCTCGTGCCGCTGTAATCGTTGCGACGGGTTTAGACTCAATCCACTTGGTGAACTTATCCACTGCGACGAATAAATGTGTGAGCCCTCCTGGCGCTTTCTTGAAAGGCCCGACCATGTCGTGCCCCCATACTGCAAATGGCCAGGAAATGGGGATAGTTTGGAGTTCCTGGGCTGGAAGATTTGTTTGTCTTGCGTAGAACTGGCAACCCTCGCACTTGCAAACGATGTCTTTGGCGTCTGTTACTGCTGTGGGCCCAAAAAATCCCTGCCGGTAAGCCTTTCCGACTAACGTCCTGGATGTGGCGTGGTTGCCACATATGCCCGAGTGGATCGAATGCAGAATCTGCTTGCCCTCCTCGGTGGTGACGCAGCACATGAGGACACCGGATGCGCTCCTTCGGTACAGGTCTTCTCCGACTAGTAGGAAGCTTTTGCTTCGACGCTTTATCTGCTCGGCTTGACTGCGATCTTCTGGGAGTTGGTTGTCCAGGAGAAATTGGACAACAGGAGTCCTCCAATCTTGACATATGTGCAGCACCTCATTTGTGGTCGGGGTAGGCTCGCCTCCCGACTGCTCCGGTGCCGGTTTCTTCTTGACTGATGGCTCCGTAAGTTGCTCGACAAAGATTCCAGTTGGAACTGCTTCTCGCTTGGATCCCATGTTTGCCAGCTCGTCTGCTGCGTCGTTGTATTGGCGCAGGACATGTGTGATTTCCAGCCCGTCGAACTTGTTTTCCAGCTTGCGGACCTCCTGACAGTATGCCGCCATGGTATCGTCGAGACAGGTCCAGTCTTTCATGACTTGGTTTACCACGAGTTGAGAATCCCCGCGCACAACCAGTCGACGTATGCCGAGTGATATAGCGATGCGGAGCCCGTGAACAAGTGCCTCGTACTCGGCGACGTTGTGAGAAGCCGGGAAGTGGATTTGTAGAACGTACTTCAGTTTTTCGCCAGTGGGGGATGTCAATATGACTCCGGCCGCGGCGCCTCTGATTCGTAGGGAACCGTCGAAGTACATTGTCCAGTACTCTAGCTTTGCTGTTGGTGTAGGCAGTTGGACTTCTGTCCACTCGGCCACGAAGTCGGCTAGAGCTTGAGACTTAATTGCTGTTCGTGGCTGAAAGGTGATGTCGAACGCCATCAGCTCGAGTGCCCATTTAGCGATTCGGCCGGTGGCCTCGCGATTATGAAGGACATCCCCGAGTGGAAATGCTGTGACCCACTATGACTTGGTGTGCTTGGAAATAATGCACCAGCTTCCGGACTGTGATGAGTAGGCCATATAGCAGCTTCTGGACCTGCGGATATCTCGTTTTGGAGTCGGCAAGGACCTCGCTGACGAAGTAGACTGGCCGTTGTATTTTTTGAATATGACCCTGTTCGGATCGCTCAACCACCAGCACCGTGCTGACTACCTGTGTTGTTGCCGCCAGATATAGCATTAGCGGTTCCTGGGGCAGAGGTGACGCCAACACGGGGGGTGATGTGAGGAATTCTTTGAAGTCTTCGAAGGCTCGCTGGGCTTCTGGAGTCCATTGGAAATTGTCGGCCTTTTTGAGTAGCTTGAAGAAGGGCATGCCCCGTTCGCCCAGTCGGGAGATAAACTGGCTGAGTGCCGCCATGCAGCCTGTCAGCTTCTGGACGTCTTTGAGGTTAGTCGGGGGTGCCATGTGCCTGATGGCGTTGACTTTCTCCGGGTTGGCCTCGATGCCGCGGTGCGAGACGATGAAGCTGAGTAACTTTCCGGATGGCACACCGAAGGCGCATTTTTCTGGGTTCAACTTCATCTTGAATCTTCGAAGGTTTTGGAAGGTTTCTTCCAAGTCAGCGATGAGGTCTTGTTTGGACTTGGTCTTGATCACCACATCATCGACGTAGGCTTCCACGTTGCGCCCGATCTGAGTGTGCAGACACCGCTGAATAGCCCTTTGGTAGGTTGCGCGTTCTTCAGACCGAACGGCATTGTGATATAGCAATACGCTCCAAACGGTGTGATGAAAGACGTCTTCAAGCAGTCTTCCTCCCTCATGCTGATTTGATGGTATCCCGAGTAACAGTCGTGAAAGCTGAGTAGGTCGCACCCTGCCGTGGAATTAACCACCTGATCTATCCGGGGAAGACCAAATGGGTCCTTGGGGCACGCTTTGTTGAGGTCGGTGTAGTTGATGCACATGCGCTATTTACCGTTTTTCTTCCGGACCAGAACTGGGTTTGCCAGCCAATCCGGGTGGTAGACCTCCTTGATGAACCCGGCTGTGAGGAGCTTGGTAATTTCCTCCCGGATAGCATCTTTGCGGTCTTGAGCGAAGCGCTGTAGCCGTTGCTTAACTGGCTTGGCATCTGTCTTCACGTTTAGGGCGTGCTCGATCACCTCCCTTGGTACGCCCGGCATGGCGGACGGTTTCCACGCGAAGATATCCTTATTGGCTTGGAGGAAGGTGACGAGCGCGTCTTCCTATTTGGGGTCGAGTCCGGTCCCGACTAGAGCAGTCTTGGAGGGGTCGGAAGGGTCCAGGGGGATCTTCTTCGTGTCAAAGTCCGCTGAAATTCCCGACTTCGCTGCTTTTTTCGCCATAATTTAATCTTGCTTGACTTCTGTTGTGACGGCTTGCCGAATGCTATCGCGCCCGACTGCCGCCTCTTGTGATTGAGACAGTTCGCAGCTCTCCTTGTCGCAGGTGAAGGCTTGCTTGACGTCGCTGCGGAGGGAGAAAACTCCTGCTGGCCCAGGCATCTTCAGCACCATGTATGTATAGTGCGGTATCGCCATAAATTTGGCGAGTGCCGGTCATCCGAGTATCGCGTGGTACGCGGTCTCGAAGTCGGCGACCTCGAAGCAGACGTTTTCTGTGCGGAAATTATCCCGCGTGCCGAAGGTTACCGGCAAGGTTATCTGCCCGAGTGGAGTTGATGACAGGACGGGAATTATCCCGTGGAAGGGCGCAGTGCTCGGCCGTAGTTCTAAACGAGGAATTTTCATCTCGTCCAAAGTCTTGGCGAACAGGATATTAAGCGCGCTGCCTCCGTCGATGAGGGTTTTCTTCAGCCTGATGTTTCTGACGACCGGGTCCAAGATGAGTAGATAGCGTCCCGGGTGGGAAACCCGATCTGGGTGATCTGCGCGATTGAAGGTGATGGCCATCTCTGACCAGCGCAGGTATTGGGGGGTGTCGGCCGTGGAGACCGTGTTAATGTCGCGCGCTGAAAGCTTCTGTTTGCGCTTGGACTCGTACGCAAGTGGCCCCCCGAAGATATGGTTGAGCTCGGCTTGAGGATCTTGGAAATCATCAGCCGGACCCGAGTCTGGCTTGTCTTTGTCCTTGTTGGCGCCAGACGATGAAGTCTGCTCGGAGGCAAACTTCTTGAGCATATAGCAGTCTTTGGCCACGTGCTTTCCCTTGGGATGAAAGGGGCATGGCCCGCTCATGACTTTCTGGTAGTCGTTGTTCCGCTGGGGCTGCGACCGACTGCGCTCCATGTTGGCCACCTCATTGTCCGACTTCCGCTTGCGGCTGCCAGACTTGTTTTGAGACGGCTCGTTGTCGGCTTTCGCCTTCTGTTCTTTCTGTCGGGGCTCCTTCTTCTCGTCGAGGGCCTCAGCGACCGCTTCGGCTGAGTCGGCGTATTTATTGGCCATGTCAAAGAGTGCCCGGACTGTGGATGGTGGCTTCCGAGTGAACTTTGCAATAAGCGGGGCGTCTTTTACCCCCTTGCGAAAGGCAGCGATGACGGCCTCGTCTTTGACAGTTGGAATCTGGTTGCGCTTCTCGGAAAACCTTTTGATGAATTCGCGCAGAGACTCGTTTTTCTTCTGGTGGAGCTGATAAAGATCATGCTCCAAAGCTGGTCTCTCGTAGGTCCCCTGGAAATTAGCGATAAACCGCTCCCTGAGTTCTCTCCAAGAACCGATCGAACGCTTAGGGAGGCCTGTAAGCCATGTCCTCGCCGAGTCGGCTAGCGCGACCGGGAGGTAGTTAGCCATGACATTATTGTCGCCCTCAGCAGCTCGAACTGCTAGGACGTATACGGTGAGCCAGGACTCGGGATTTGTCTTGCCGTCGTATTTTTCAATACCAGTGGGCTTGAAGCCAGTCGGCCAATGTACGTCCTGTAGCTCCCGAGTGAAGGCTGGGATGCCTTCATCTTCGCGGGGGCTCGGGCTTCGACCACGGCGGTTAAACCACTCGTGATGGAGGCCAAAGCGCTCGTGTTCGTCTTCCAGTCAGCGTCGCTCATCTTCTTGTCGTTCACGGCGCCGGGCACTGATAGTATGGCGAAGGTCGTGTGGTAGGCGCTCTCGGAGGTTTTGATTAGGCCGGCGATCATACTGGTGACGGCGCCAGTTGTTGTTATTAGTATTGCCGAGCATGGTTTGCCTAGATGCCTCGCGTTGCTGACTGGAGCCGGCTACCCGACGTCGAGTTGATGCAGATGAGCCTGCCGCCGGGGAAGCTGACCGGTTGGTCGGTATAATTGTGTCGCCCGACTGCTGTTGCTGTTGACAGGCGGTGGCTGTGATCATCGCCTTGATCTTGGCGATAGTTGGGGTGGCCTGGTGATCAGGCCCGAGTTGGAGTGTATCCAGCAAGGTTGCGGTGGCCACGACGTTCTGTTGTGGCGTGACGAAGACGTCGTGGTCGCCAACTTTGGTTTGGAGGATCTGCTGCTGAGCGACTCGCCCAGCCAAGCGTAGCTCTTCATTGCGGGCCACACGATTGGCCTCCTCTTGTTGTAGTCGGCGCGCCTCCTCCTGTTGCTCTTCTTGTAGTCGGCGTACTTTAGATGGTGGCGTTGAAGCCATGAAGATCTCGCGGGGAAGGAGGAAGCTTGCCAATGTAGAGTCCGAATTGGCGCTCGAACCGCTATCCGACTTGGTATCGGACTCCGAGTAGTTTATCGGAGTGAGAACGACTCCGACCTCTCTAGATCCAATCTGAAATGGCGCTTGGCCGTGTCCAAACTGAATTGCTGGATATCGGGTCTGCTGCACGGGATATGGGTGCGTAGCATCGCCAGAGCTGTGAGGGAGATTGACGACCTCTCACCTTCTTGGCCCAACCCGGGCTGGCTCAAGGCCTAGCGCGAGTTGGACTCCGAAGGAAAGGGTTGTCCCGATGCTCGGCAATGTGAAGGACTGCCGCAGAAAGTCGCTGAAGGAAACGGCGGTGTCCGATGGGCCAACTGGCGCTACGTCGGCTAGTTCCTCGACCGGCAAGATTGGATCTGCTTCAGCCAAGGTGAGATTGCCGAGTTGATCGGCGAAGAAATCTAAGCTCCCGAAGGTAATTGCATCTCCGGGGGAGAACTTGTTGCTGTTGACTCCGTTGATCGAATCCATCGAATCTTCTGATGAGGAATTCGCCGGAGCCCCTACCTGGTGCGCCAACTGTTGATGCTTTGCACCAGCAATAAAACTATGGGGCTACTCGGCGAAGGTGAATTCGGTGGACTGCAGAGGAACACAGGAGAATTATACTGGTTCAGGCCCTCAAGGTGAGGTAATACCCTACGTCCAGTTAAGGTGTTATTCCTCTGAGGTGTATGGCGATCGATGATCTGGTTGTTCTTGTTGTGCTTGCCCTGAGAGGCGCCCTGCCTCCCTTTATATACTAGGGGACAGGGGTACATGATAAGGATCCCAGCCGGATACGACCAAGGGATTTCCTTCTTAGAGATAGAGTCCTATCCGACTAACACTATGTTTCCTTATTATACAAGGTACAGCCTGCCGGGTGCTATCTTATCTCTAATTACATGGTTCGGCCCATCCTCTATCCGAGTGGCCCATGTACTAGTAATGAGGTACCCGGGGCCCATGGCCTCCACACTACACGCTGTCCTTCGTCGCCCCTCCCCGTGCTCCACGCCCCCATCGCAAGCCGTGCCGCGCCTCGGCCGGCGTAGCTGCCCCGCCGCGCCGAGTTCTGTGCCACCACCATTGACTACCACTGAGCTTCGCACCGCCACCGTGCCTCGCTCAGCGCGCTCCCCCTTTCTCCCTTGTCGGGTTGCACCGTCCCTCTGCCTATAAGTACACCGCCCCGCCTCGCTCCTCCCCTGCCCCAGCCGCATCGTCTCGTCACCATAGCTAGCTCAAGCCCGAGATCGGCAAGCCGCCGCCGCCGTAGAACTTTCGGTGAGCACCCCATCTTTCCCCCTTCCCCTCTTTTCTCCTCGTCGCCTGTTCAACACCCAACGCCAAAACCCACAGCCAAGCCGCGCCGCAAATCATCCTCTTCTCACTGCCCTCGGCCTCTGCGTCGCTAGCCGCCATCTTGCCATCCTACAATCTGAGCTGTTCACCGAGTTGGCTGCCCCCTTCTCCTCCCATTTCGGCGCTCCACCACCGTCGGCCATCCATCCCTCTCTGTCTCTCTCTTTCTCTCTCGCTCTCTCTCGGTGTCTCTCTGCCCGGTGGCCCCGCCCTTCCTCTCTCTCGGCCTCCCACTTACATGTAGCCCCCACACTCCATACCCCTAGGCATCACTGACAAGTGGGCCTATTTTTTTAATCCCCGAGCCGCTTACATGTGGGCCCTGGCTAAATAATCAAGTATTCAATAAATGAGTCACTTACAAGTGGGCCTGTCGATGTTTTACACCGGCAATAAATATATGGGGCTACTCGGCGGATGGAAACTCGGTGGATTGCAAAGGAACACAGGGAGATTTTATACTGGTTCAGGTCCTCGATGTGAGGTAATACCCTACGTCCAGTTGTGGTATTATTCCTTTGAGGATTTGTGGTGGTGATTCTAGTGAACCAACTCAACCTGCCCTCATGGGGCGCCCTGCCTCCCCTTATATACTGGGGGACAGGGTTACAGGTAGGAAGTCCCATCGGATTACGACTAGGAGATCTCCTCTTAGTGTGGGTGCCATGGGCCCCGGGTACCTCATGACAAGCATATGGGCCACTCGGACAGAGGATGGGCCTAGCCTTGTAATTAGAGATATAGCTAGATTCGGCAGACTTCGCCTTGTATAGAAAAGAATATACAGTCCTAGTCGGGTGCGTTATATCTCTAAGGGGAGATCTCCTAGTTGTAATCCGATGGGGACTCCTACCTTGTAACCCTGTCCCCTAGTATATAAGGGGAGGCAGGGCGCCCCATGAGGGCAAGAGCACTCATAAGCTCAAAGGTGCACACAAGTTCATCAAAACTACCACCGTATATCCTCAAAGGAATACATACAAACTGGACGTAGGGTATTACCTCACATCGAGGGCCTGAACCAGTATAAAACCTTCCTGTGTTCCTTTGCAATCCACGAGAGTTTCCATCCGCCGACTAGCCAATATATTTATTGCGGTGTAAAACATCGACAGTTGGCGCGCTAGGTAGGGGCTTCGGCGCGATCTACATCTACAAGCTCGATGGATCCAACAACCGGAGTCGACGGCGGCAAATTCTCTCCCGAAGTTACAATCTCATTCGGAAGCCTCGACTTCACCGCCGACATGTTCGGCAATCTCACTTGGCCGACACGGACCGATCAACCGGCCGAGGAACCAGCTGACTCCGCGCTAGTCGGCCCACACGATGCTGCGGCAATCTTCGACGACATGCTGTGGCGATTGTAACGACCCGCTTTCCTTTTCCCGTTGTAACTGTTTTCTGGATCTTAATCTTTTCCTATCCTGTCAGCTGTGCCTCCGTTTTCCCTTTCCCCGGCCAGCCGACTACCTTCTCTCTTGTGCCGAGTAGAGTTGCTACTCAGTCCTTGTATCCTGCCCTTATCCTTGTCTTACTCGGACCTCTTTGCTGCCGAGTGAGCACGGTGATGTGGCCGACTACCTTGTTGAGACCTGTTGCTTCTTTGTCCCCCCGAGTTGCACCCACCCGTTGGACGCCGACTACCGGAAGTCGTTGAAGATCAATCTCACCTAACCGCAGTATCCGAGCTTGGACCAGTGGTCAGTCCGAAGCCCGGTCAGTGAGAGATTTCTCAACCTGTCGCTAGCCTTGACCTTAATGTCTCATCGCAGCTACAGTGCTGCCACTCCTCTGACCAGTTGGACTCTCCAAAGTCACTTCTGTCATATCCCTGTCAGTTCATCTTGACTTCCTTGCTCCACCCGTTGCCCAGCTCCACCGTGCCTCAACCTTGGGCACGTCGGTTATAATATATGGCCAAACCGTGCCCCTTCTTCCTTTGTTTTGGCAAACCGGCCAGCTCCAGCTCTGCTAAGTTTTCATCCTCTCAAGCTTTGGAGCTCTGTCGCCTGGTTCGCAGCCTGGTTCAGCGACTGCCACTTTTCTGGGCAGCCGACTACTTTTGATCCTTTTTCTTGGTGTTTTTACTTCTCCTGCTTATCAGTGTTTCTTTCTGCTTGTTCAGAACTGAACCGGTGGACGATCCGAAGCCACCTTCGCCGAAGAAGACCCCTCCTTGGAACACGGGAGGCAAAGCCTCTTTGATCATATTGTTTCCCATATATGCAAACTATGTTGTTTGGAAATTTATATGCATGCTTAGTTACACCTTTTTTTTTTAAAACTGTTGGCCTCGGTTATTGCAAGCGCCAACCGATGGACCGCCCAGTAGTAGCACTTATTTGGTAGGATGTTGTTATATTTCCCCTTGAAGAGCCCCACAAATGGCACGCTCAGCATCCTATCTGAGGATACGATGCCGAGTAAAATGGCTTAGCTCTGCAAACGTTGTTTGTCGTTGGGAAAAATGAATGGGTTTTACTAAACAAGTTTGGAAAAAACCGATACCTTGTGTATCGGCGCGTTTGTGAAATAAAGGAAAGATTTTGTGAAAATCTTGATGTACAGAGACAGTGCCTGTGTGGCTGGCTATGTATTTCATTAAGGATCGATTCCCATGGCGTAGATTTGTTTGTCAGTGATTTGTGAAAAGTGTTTGATGGAAGGGAACCGTGACCTGAGTTTGCGAGTAGCAAACGGAAGGCCTGTGTGGCCAGAAACGGATCTGTGTGGTCCGGGGTGTTAAGCACCATAAACAAGTGTATGAAAAGTAAACAGGATGAAGATGCTGACTCCCGGTTGTAGCCAGGGCAGCAAAGTTTAAGCCCCGGGTTGTAGCCAGGGCGGCAATTCCGCCTTGGGTTGTAGCCAGAAGACGGTGATGAGGCACGCTCCGCTGGTTGTAGCCGGGGCAGCGAGTGTTCTAGCTAGCTGGTTGTAGCCAGCCTAGCGGGCATTTAGTGCCATGATCATGCTCTGGGTTGTAAGCAGGGCAGCGATGATGAGCCCCCGGTTGTAGCTGGGCGGCCGACTAGCTAGCTGGTTGTAGCGCAGTGTAGCGGCATCAAGTGCCACAGCTGAGATTTGGTTGTTAGCCGAGTCTCAACGGGTCACGAGTGGTTGAGCTACTCGGGAGATAAAGGACCAACAAATGAAAGTAAATGATAATAGGAACGTATGTTAACGCTTGATCTTTAAGTGGTGATGTTGTTTGAAAAGCAACTTGCGGATTGGTATGGAGGCGTGAGCTCTGTCCCCACTAAAATTTGACTCACTAGTGTTTTGCAAAGAAAGAGGTTTAATAAGGCAGTCTTTCGGAAATGAAACCCTTATTCTTCTTGTCTAACCAACATGGCATCTTCCCGGCTTGCTGAGTACGAAAGTACTTCACTTGGGTTTCATATATATGTTAGTAGGATTTTGGAGTGGATACGACGAAGATCCGACTGCTGCCGAGTTCCTCCAAGAACAGGCGACTACGAGACTATGAGGTTTCGGAGCCTAGTTCCCAACCGAGGCCTGTGGAGTATTTTTGGTCCAGAATTCCGCCCTGTTCTGCTGTTTCGCTAGTTTACCAGTGATTATTTTGCCCAATCACCGGGTCTGTCTGGATTGGATCTCTTGTACGTATATGTAAGTACTCTGTTATGTATTACTTGTAACTTCTGTGTTGTATCATTGTTGTGCGTACCGAGTACTGATCCTGGGATCGGGTGCTTATGGCACATGGTGGCCTTGCCTCCTATCGGGAGGCGCACAAGCGATCTCCTCATACGCCCGCCC
>RYFJ01003617.1:0-64134 GCA_003991445.1 Oryza meyeriana var. granulata
AAGCCAAAGGTAGCTAGACTGGTGCGAATTAATTCTCCTATTCGGATACGATATCGTGAATGTTGTTGAAATTATGCATAATGCTATATCTGCTAAATGGTACGCCCCAGAAACCAATTTGATAAAGAAGTTCAATGCACATGATCAATCAAATCCAAGAAGATACTTATTCGTGACACAACATGATAAGAAAATCCATAAAGAAAAATAACTCCTATTGTCTCCACTGCAATGAAATTTTGAAACGGTAATCCGACAAATATAGCAAAGAGACTTAATCAGAGAGAAAAATCAACAAGGTGTGCATGTTAAAATGAAAATCGATAATGTAAACCATCAAGGAACTGCGAACCGCGCAACATAAGAAGAAAGAATTTCTCAAATCTGAACACCTAAGCGAGGAACAAAATAGTAATTAAAGACCCCAAAGGCACTGTTTGCTTGCTCGCGTACTAAATCTGATATTGTCAATTTGATACAAGTACTGTGCTGCTTATTTCGAGGATACCACCCGTCTCTTCCCTCCTCCATGGTCACTAACCTTTGCAGGAGTATGACGATGTTTTTCCAAAGGAGATACCACCGGGGCTCCACCTGAATGCGTGGGATTGAAGCATCCAAATCGATCTGGAATTCCGAAGCTGATGATGGACTTTTTGAAGTGATAGAGAACAGATGATTTGAGTCGAGGTACGACTCAAATGCAAAGCTTGGGCATGATGAGGACATCAACACCATCGAAACGTCCACACTAAGCATGGAGAAGAGAGGTCACCAAGGGAAGGGAGGAGATCAACAAGAAAAGGATTCGCGCAGCTGGAATCGGACTGTAGATAGCGCCAACTTGTGACGGCCGCCACGACTTCATTACGAACTCCGATTTGGGAGTTCTAGTACTTCATGAAAGCTTATCAAGTCTACTTTCCAACGGATCCTGACTCATGTTCATATATGTTTGAAATCGTCTGCAATCGTTATTTTAGTGATGAGGGATCCCTGTTTTAAGGTGCTGCGTCACCCTTTTTGAGCCGAAGGCCCATGTATCAAGTCGGGTCCATTAGGGACGCGTCCCAGGGTTGGAGAACGACCCCAACACGCCTGTGGCCGTCCTCCCATCCTATTAATATCCTTAGAGCCGCCACGAACAGATTGGGTTTTGTTAGATTAAAGTTAGCGTCGCTACTTTACCGTGTAATCCCGTGATCGGCTAGATCGCCGGTTTGTTCGTCTTCGGAACCCCACCGTTTGTTCTCTTGAATTAAACCTTCATCTTTATTCACAAATTAAGTTGCTTGTTCATCTTGTTCTTGCTAGTTCTCGATTGCTTACAGGAACAATTACCCTCGTGGTTGGGCTGATCGTGCATCCGTCGAGATTGCGAAAAACGCCTCTGGAGTTAGGTGTAACGATTGCTAAGGCGCAACATCCCTGGACGGTTGTAGTCGAATCGCCAATTGTCGCTCCATCCAATCGAATTATCCTCTCATCGAAAGATCAGGACACCCACGTGCACATCACATTCAGTCTGAACATGAGGAGGAATACAGTGGTGCCGAAGATGCCGATAAGTATTTGAGCCTTATAGTACAACGCTACTAAGTACTCAAGTGTCTCATGCCGAGCAACACCAGCACCATAATTTGTTCCAAATGAAGGGCGTTGTCAATGACTGCCCGATTCGCATAATTGTTGACGGTGGGAGTTGCAACAATTTGGCGAGTATGGATATGGTGGAGAAGCTTGCTTTGCCGACTAAACCTCACCCCCATCCATACCATATTCAATGGTTCAACGACAGTGGTAAGTTGAAGGTAACACGGATGGTGAGAGTACATTTTTCTATGGGCTCATACCATGATTATGTTGATTGCGATGTTGTTCCTATGCAAGCTTGTTCTTTATTATTAGGAAGACCTTGGCAATATGATACTGAATGCATACATCATGGTAGGAATAATCAATACTCTCTCATGTTCAAGGAAAAGAAAATTGTGCTGCATCCTATGACCCCTGAACAAATTATTAAAGATGACATTGCTAGAGCTAGTAGAGAGAAGAGTCAGGAGAATACTAGGAGTGAAAATCAGAATGTAACAAGAGAGCTTGAGCAACACAAAAAGAAAGAACCTAAATCTGCCCCTGTGAAGAGTACCGAGATTAAATTGAAAGGTGGTTGTTTTCTTGCGACCAAATCTGATATGACTGAACTGAATACTAGTAATACTGTTTGCTATGCATTAGTTTGCAAAGAAGCTTTGTTTTCATTTGAGGATATACCTTCTTCCTTGCCACCTGCTGTCACTAACCTCTTGTAGGAATTTGAGGATGTGTTCCCTGCTGAAGATACCCCCAGGGCTGCCACCAACTAGGGGTATTGAACATCAAATTGATTTGATCCCAGGTGCATCCCTACCCAACCGCGTGCCATACCGAACCAACCCGGAGGAGACTAAGGAGATTGAGCGTCAAGTGCGAGACTTGCTTGACAAAGGGTACGTACATGAGAGCCTTAGTCCATGTGTTGTTCCGGTACTTTTGGTTCCAAAGAAAGATGGATCATGGCGTATGTGTGTTAATTGTAGAGCTATCAATAATATTACCATTAGATACCGTCATCCTATTCCTAGGTTAGACGACATGCTTGATGAATTAAGTGGCTCTACAATATTTTCTAAAGTTGACTTGCGTAGTGGATACCACCAAATTAGAATGAAACTTGGAGATGAATGGAAGATAGCATTTAAAACTAAGTTCGGGTTATATGAGTGGCTAGTGATGCCTTTTGGCTTAACTAATGCCCCTAGCACTTTTATGAGATTAATGAACGAAGTTTTACGTGCTTTCATTGGTAAATTTGTGGTAATTTACTTTGATGATATATTGATTTACAGCAAGTCACTAGATGAACATCTTGGACACTTACGTGCTGTTTTCATTGCTTTGAGAGATGCACGTTTGTTTGGTAACCTCGAAAAGTGCACCTTTTGCACCGATCGAGTTTGTTTTCTTGGCTATGTTGTTACTCCACAGGGAATTGAAGTAGATGAAGCCAAGATTGAAGCTATAAAAAGTTGGCCAACACCTCAAACGGTCACACAAGTGCGGAGCTTTCATGGGCCTGCGGGATTCTATCGCCGCTTCGTGAAGGATTTCAGCACCCTCGCTGCCCCACTTAACGAATTGACAAAGAAAGGTGTTCCATTTAAATGGGAGAAGCGCAAGAAAAAGCTTTCAACCTTCTCAAAGAAAAGCTCACAAATGCACCATTACTCCAACTGCCTGATTTTGGTAAGAGTTTTGAACTTGAGTGTGATGCTAGCAGAATTGGAATTGGTGGTGTGCTGATACAAGAAAGTAAACCTGTTGCTTATTTTAGTGAAAAATTGGTGGGCCTAGTTTGAATTATTCTACATATGATAAGGAGTCACTTGCTCTCGTTCGAACTTTAGAAACATGGCAATATTATTTATGGCCCAAAGAATTTGTTATTCATTCTGATCATGAATCATTGAAACATATTAGAAGTCAAACTAAACTGAACCGTAGACATGCTCGTTGGGTTGAATTCATTGAATCTTTTTCTTATGTCATAAAACACAAGAAAGGGAAGGAAAATGATGAGGACATCCCTTCCATGGATACAACTCCTTCACCACAAGGACCACTTACTAGAGCTCGTGCTCGTCAACTTAATTACCAGGTAAATTCCTTCCTAGGTTCATATATTATTGAGAATAGTCCGCTACCTAATGCAAATCATTTAATTGTGATTAGGAATCTGGGAAAGGACGAAGGAAAGGGACCAAGTCAAGCAAGAATTCGAGATGGACTCGTTCTGGAATCATATTCGGACTGCTGCGATGGTACCAAGTTCAAATGGGCATAACTTCCTCATACGGACTCCGTTTGGGATGTTCTTATACTTCATGGAAAGCTTATGAAGTCTAATTTCCAACAGATCCAACCTCACCTTCAAATTCCATCCGAGCCGGTCACAATCATCAAAACAATCCATATTGGTTCCTTGAGTCCGAGTCAAACGGGTGCTGCGCCATCCCCACTTGGGCCCATGGGCCTTGTAACCCTAGGCGTGCGCGTGGGGACGCCCCTCCCTGGTCGTATCCCTATTTAAGAGCCGCCGCCTCCCTTGTTACAACTTGGATTTCGTTGAGTTTAGGTTTAGCCCTTGTGCAAACTTCTGTTCTTCAGTTGTGTCGGACGACCACCTGTCAAGACAGCTTCGTGATCCCAACATTGTGTTCGCAATACAATTTATGCTTCATTCATATTTCAATATCAGATTGCCTACGTCCTATTCTTGCTAGTTCTTCGATTGCTCGCAGGGATTGAACCTCGTGTTCAGGTTGATCGCGCCGCCAGCGGGATCAATAACATCTCGGAGTTGGTTCAGCGATTGCTAAGGCGCAAGCGACGTCGTGCGTTTGTAGTCGGATTGCCAGGGTCATCTCCACCCACAAATCGATAGCTATCAATCTCATCGAAAGATCGGGCACCTCGTCCCCATCAGAAAATGTGATTGCTGATGCTTTATCTAGATGGTATACGATGTTGTCTCAACTTGATTGTAGAATTTTTGGCTTGGAGAGAATAAAAGAAACTATACACTTCTGATGATAAGTTTAAAGATGCCCTGTCCAATTGCAAAAATGGAAGATATTGGAATAAATTTGTTCTCAATAATGGATTTTTATTTAGAGCTAACAAACTATGCGTTCCAGCCAGCTCTGTTCGTCTTTTATTGTTACGGAGGCGCATGGGGGAGGACTAATGGGTCATTTTGGCATCAAAAAGACAGAGGACATCCTCACCGAACACTTCTATTGGCCAAGGATGAGGCGCGACGTTGAGCGCTATGTATCTCGCTGCACTACCTGCAATAAAGCTAAGTCCCGACTTAATCCACATGATTTATATATGCCTCTTCCTGTACCTAGCGTGCCTTGGAAGGATATTTCAATGGACTTTGTTTTAGGATTATCTCGAACGAAGAAGGGGAGAGATAGTGTTTTTGTTGTAGTCGATAGATTTTCTAAAATGGCACATTTTATACCTTGTCATAAGAGCGATGATGCTACAAATGCTGCTGATCTGTTTTTCAGAGAAGATTGTTCGACTACATGGAGTGCCCAATACCATTGTTTCAGATCGAGATGCGAATTTTTTGAGTCACTTTTGGCGCACGTTGTGGGCAAAATTGGGCACCAAGCTGTTGTTTTCTACTACTTGTCATCCCCAAACAGATGGACAAACAGAGGTTGTCAACCGCACGCTATCAACTATGTTGAGGGCTATCTTGAAGAAAAACTTGAAGATGTGGGAAGAATGTCTACCATATGTAGAATTTGCTTACAATCGATCGCTGCACTCTACCACAAAGATGAGCCCTTTTCAGATTTGAAGCCATATTTAGGAGAAGAAGATGAACTTGAGTCGAGGATGACTCAAATGCAAAAAGGGGAGGATGATGAGGACATCCCTTCCATGGATACAACTCATTCACGACAACAACAAGGACCACTTACTCGAGCTCGTGCTCGTCACCTTAATTACCAGGTGAATTCATTTCTAGGTTCATATGTTATTGAGAATAGTTTGCTTCCTAATGCAAATAATTTAATTGTGATTAGGAATCTGGGAAAGGATGAAGGAAAGGGACCAAGTCAAGCAAGAATTCGAGATGGTCTCGTTTTAGAATCAGATTCGGACTGCTGCGATGGAACCAAGTTCAAACGGGCATAACTTCATCATACGGACTCCGTTTGGGATGCTTTTGTACTTCATGGAAAGCTTATAAAGTCTACTTTCCAACGGATCCAACCTCATCTTCAAATTCCATTCGGGCAGGCCGCAATCATCAAAAAAATCCACGTTGGTTCCTGAGTCCGAGTCAAACGGGTGCTGCGCCATCCCCACTTGGGCCCATGGGCCTTGTAATCCTAGGCGTGCGCGTGGGACGTCCCTCCCTGGTCGTCGCCCTATTTAAGAGCTGCCGCCTCCCTTGTTATGACTTGGATTTCGTTGAGTTTAGATTTAGCCCTTGTGCAAACTTCTGTTCTTCAGTTGTGTCAGACGACTACCTGTCAAGACAGTTTCGGGATCCCAACTTTATGTCCGCAATACAATTTATGCTTCATTCATATTTCAATGTCAGATTGCCTACGTCCTATTCTTGCTAGTTCTTCGATTGCTTGCAGGAATTGAACTTCGTGTTCAGGTTGATCTCGCCGCCAGCGGGGTCAATAACATCTTGGAGTTGGTTCAACGATTGCTAAGGCGCAAGCGACGTCGTGTGTTTGTAGTCGGATTGCCAAGGTCATCTCCACCCACCAATCGATAGTTATCAATCTCATAGAAAGATCGGGCACCATGTCTCCCATCAAAACCCTATCTCATCCGGCAGGTATACCTGACCTTTTTTTAGCGAGTTTCGGGAAAGCGGTATGATGAAGACATCAACACCATCGATACATCCTCACCTACATCTACACCTACACAAGGTCCTATGACTCGCACCCGTGCATGTCAATTAAATCATTAAGTAAGTTCACTCTTAAGTTCATGTTCGGTTTCTTTAGACCATGGAAACCCATGTACTCTTGTGTTGCTTAGAAACCAAGGAGAACAAGGAGAATACCATCCAGGAGAGGGAGTCGCGCCGATTGGATTCGGACTGCAGGACAGCACCAACTTCTGACGGCCGCCACGACTTCATACGGACTCCGTTTGGGACGTTCAAGTACTTCATTGAAAGCTTATAAAGTCTACTTTCCAATGGATCTGGCCTCATGTCCATATCTTATCAGAATCGTCCAGAAACGTCAAAATACTACCGAGACCTTTTCTATCTATGGTGCTGCGCCACCTTATTTTGGCCCGTGGGCTGTGTATCAAGTTGAGCCCATTAGGGGCGCATCCTAGGGTTGGAGAACGACCCCAACACCCTCGAGGTCGTCCTTCCATATATTTATATGTCTCTAGAGCCGCCATGAACAGTTGGGTTTTGATAGATTGAAGTTTTAGCCTCTGCTACTTCGCTTGAAGCGTGCGTGTCGACTAGATCGCCTGTCTTCTTGTTATTGGAACCCCACCTCTTGTATTTTCAGATTGAAACTTCATATTTGATTTAGCAATTCAGTGCTTGTTCAACTCGCTCTTGCTTGTTCTACGATTGCTTGCAGGACGAGAGCCCTCGTGGCCGATTGATCGCGCTCCACAAGATCGCGTTCTCCTTCTGGAATCGGTGTATCGGTCGCTAAGGTGCAACATCGTGGATAGTTGTAGTTAGGCCGTGAACGTCGGTTTCTTCCACCAATCGTGATTACCTTCTCCATCGAAAGATCGGGACCGAACCTCGCATCAAGAGCAATGAACCTATTTGAAGTGGCCCATTTCGTACCAGAAAAACCCATGTATGAACAAGGGTTGATTTTACTTCTACACTTAGCTACTCTAGGTTGGGGAGTAGGGCCAGAGGGAGAAGTTCTAGATACTTTTCTGTACTTTGTATCTAGAGTACTTCATCTAATTTCCTCCGTGGTCTTAGGCTTCGGTGGCATTTATCACGCGCTTCTGGGACCTGAAACTCTTGAAGAATCTTTTCCATTCTTTGGTTATGTGTGGAAAGATAGAAATAAAATGACTACAATTTTGGGTATTCACCTAATTTTGTTAGGTATAGGTGCTTTTCTTCTAGTACTCAAAGCGCTTTATTTTGGCTGTATATATGATACCTGGGCTCCTGGGGGAGGAGATGTAAGAAAAATTGCCAATTTGACCCTTAGCCCCAGTGTTATATTTGGTTATTTACTAAAATCCCCTTTTGGGGGAGAGGGTTGGCTTGTTAGTGTGGATGATTTAGAAGATATTATTGGGGGACATGTATGGTTGGGTTTCATTTGTGTATTTGGCGGAATTTGGCATATCTTAACCAAACCCTTCGCATGGGCTCGCCGTGCATTTGTATGGTCTGGAGAAGCTTACTTGCCTTATAGTTTAGGTGCTTTATTTGTCTTTGGTTTTATTGCTTGTTGTTTTGTCTGGTTCAATAATACGGCTTATCGGAGTGAGTTTTATGGACCTACTGGGCCAGAAGCTTCTCAAGCCTTTATTTTTCTAGTTAGAGATCAGCGTCTTGGAGCTAATGTGGGATCTGCCTAAGGACCCACAGGTTTAGGTAAATATCTAATGCGTTCCCCAATGGGAGAGGTTATTTTTGGAGGGGAAACTATGCGTTTTGGGACCTTCGTGCTCCATGGCTAGTGAGGTCTTGCTTCTGCTTCTTTGGTTGGTACTCTTCTATCTGGGAAAGATCTTTTTGCATTAACGGAATTAGGCTTACTCCTCAGAAAGCCCTACTACTTTACTCTAGGCCTAGTAGTTATAGCTAACTCACTGCTATTGGTTGGGATGAATTTCCCTATCCTCGCCCTACGTGGTTTAGAAGAGTAGTATAAGTAAGGAAGCCTGATAATCATATAGGCAAAAGGCACCCTGTCCCAGACAAACCAGACAGGCAGCAAATTTCACTAAGGCAGTAAAGCATTCTGATACTCCTATACAGACAAGGCTGTAACCCAATCCGACCAGCCTCTCGGAATACTGAATAGGCAAAGTACGGAATCAAAATCAAGGGGACAAGGAGCCTACCAAGTACGGCAACAAAAGAAAGAAAGATGAGACAACACTACACTTGTTCACCAAAGGTAAAGATATCAGTTGATACTGATCCTACTTAACTTTCTTACCACTGTTTCGCATGCCCGGGACATTGCTTGCCTAATATGATAGCTTGGCCTTTTCTTCTCTGCTACCACCTTATTAACTTCCGAGAATCCTCCCCGAGAGGACAATCCTTCCTCTCCCTTTACTAGATTAGTCGCATTCCGGCAATTCTTCTTATCTTCATTATATTATTCCTTTTCTTCTTTTCAGTGATCAACTCATTGATTCACAACTATTCTCACTCTTCTTCATTATATTATTCCCTTCGTGTGTGCAACAATTTGCATTAGATCTGAAAATCTAGAGTGAAGAAATAGACTCTCCATATTAACGTTGTCGCTCTCTAGTCAAACAGCTAGAGCATGGTTATTACCAACGGGTAGTGACAACCAAACAAGAAAAATCCCAACTAACATATATGACGGTATAGAAAGAAAGAAAATGTTAAACATGGTTTTAAAACATTTTAATGGTAAACCGCACAGGTTCAACAACAACGATGATTGTAAATATATAACTGTTCCTCATGATAACACACATCCTATTAGTATTAGCTTGCTAAACAACAAATGTACTCAATCTTTGGATTATGGTAATAACGGAATCTTATTGAAACTTATGGGTATATATAAGAATATAAGGAATCAATATACTTATTATGGGAGTATCTCCCCCGGCTTATGTGGTTTAGGAATGCATGATCGATACATCGAAGAGAACTAAAAGGAAGAATTCTATAATGACCTCTTAATCTCCACTTGGGACTTGTCAAGAACTTCAAAAGAAGAAAACTTTTCCCAAAGCCAAAGGTAGTAAATAACACATAATAACATCAAAAAATAATCTTTTCATTCTCTTATCCTCCTTTTTCAAAAGAATAAGTCTTTCATACCTTTTTTTTTAGATTTGAAACTCATGTTCATGGTCTGTTTTATTCCCAACTATTGCCCGTGTGAAAAGAAAGAAGAGAAATTAGGCCATGTTTCCCGAGAGAGACTACCTTCTCTCAGGCTAGCAGTCTTATGATGATCTGACCTCTTTCCTGGGCTCTGCTCGCTCGTCTACACTCCGACCAATTCAGTAAAAATAGAAAAAACGATGTTTCCTTGAAAAAGTCTAAGAAATAGTAGTAGTAGTCAAAAAGTGCACTTTTTCCATATATTTCGATTTATAGAGACCCTATCTTTATCTCTTTCCATAGAGATACCTATCTATATAGAGAGATTTATCTAAAAATGGATCTAGACTATCCTCTACCCAGGTAGATATGCCCCTATGAGCGACTAGGGCGATCTTTTTTATATGTTTTGGCCGCGTCCGTTTCCACTCCAAAGAGGAAGGTTTGGATCTGATGCGAGGTTTGGTCCCGATCTTTCGATGGAGAAGGTAATCACGATTGGTGGAGAAACCGACGTTCACGGCCCGACTACAACTATCCATGATGTTGCGCCTTAGCGACCGATACACCGATTCCAGAAGGTGAACGCGATCTTGTGGAGCGCGATCAACCGGCCACAAGGGCTCTCGTCCTGCAAGCAATCGTAGAACAAACAAGAGCGAGTTAAACAAGCACTGAATTGCTAAATCAAATATGAAGTTTCAATCTAAAAATACAAGAGGTGGGGTTCCAATAACAAGAAGACACGCGATCTAGTCGACACGCGATCTAAGCGAAGTAGCAGTGGCTAAAACTTCAATCTATCAAAACCCAATCTGTTGTGGCGGCTCTAGAGACATATAAATAGATGGGAGGACGACCAAGAGTGTGTTGGGGTTGTTCTCCAACCCTAGGACGCGCCCATAATGGGCTCAACTTGATACACGGCCCACGGGCCAAAATAAGGTGGCGCAGCACCGTAGACAGAAAAAGGTCTCGGTAGTATTTCGACGTTTCTGGATGATTCTGATAAAATATGGACGTGAGGCCAGATCCATTGGAAAATAGACTTTATAAGCTTTCCATGAAGTACTTGAACGTCCAAAACGGAGTCCGTATGAAGTCGTGGCGGCCGTTAGAAGTTGGTGCTGTCCTGCAGTCCGAATCCAACCGGCGCGACTCCCTCTCCTGGATGGTATTCTCCTTGTTCTCCTTGGTTTCTAAGCAACACAAGAGTACACGAGTTTCCATGGTCTAAAGAAAACCGAACATGAACTTAAGAGTGAACTTACTTGATGATTTAATTGACGTGCACGGCGCGAGTCATAGGACCTTGTGTAGGTGTAGATGTAGGTGAGGATGTATCGATGGTGTTGATGTCCTCATCAGGATCTTTCAATCTTATGTCGTCAGGGATGTGACCTATGTTAGGTCCATAAGATGCCACAGCTTTTAGTGTTCTATGATTCACCTCCGAATAATGAGTAGGTAGTTCGATCCTTTTGATTCTTATCTTCCTAGTAAACGGGGATCCGGAGCAATAGGTCGAATTACTATATAAAGAATACTTGTAAACAAATGGACTTTTTGTTCGAGTAGGAAGATTTCGGTTTTTCTCCTTCGCTGTTTTCAATAAGAAGAAGTATTTGAAATGACACAAATTCCTCTTCATTTTGTTGTGCTCAGCGAAGGAACTGCCTAAGCATACTTTTGCGGATCCAAACTTCTTTGTTCTTTCGAAGTCTTCTTCTTGCATATAAAAATGCAACTATTGCAAAAACCAGGATTTGAGTAGTAAGCGGCATCCCCTCTGAGTTGTGAGTAAGCGGAATCATTCTGTTTTTGTTTTTCTCCAGATTCTGACCAGTAGTAATTTGCCTATGATTTTTTCAACTGATATGTCAATATAGAAATATCTCCTTATTTCTTCACCGTGGGTTCTCGCGTCATTTTCTTGAAATGATATTAGATCACCGTGGGAAACTTTGAAATGAGTAATGGTTACCAGTCCATTATTCAAACAAACCCTTCGATGACTTATCGGCTGCCTTGCTTGAGGAAGAGTGTCACAAAAATGGAGACGAACCGGAATCACATCCGATCTTGTTTCTTGATTGAGTAAAAAAGGGATATATGAAGCTCGTTTTCTTCCTCTGTGCATCTCCCTTATGGGTAAATCCCCATAATAAAGGGACAACTTTCGTGTAGTTTGTGATTTGATGTTACTGCTTAGATTTTCTCTCTGAGAAAGATTTCTTTTAATGGATCCCCTCTTGTTCCTCAATCTTCGGAGCATGCGGCGTTGGATTAGAGTAAGTTCTCTGTTCCGAACATTTCCTGGAAGTAGACGACACGTTTTAAATCTTAATGCAGGCATGGCATAATTCGTTGAATCAGTCTTTTTCACCACATCACATATAAAGGGAATCGAACCAGCGCTTGAAGCAAAGAAGTCCTTCTTTTCGCTACTTTGGTCACCACTACTGATGAGGACATCCCTTCCATGGATACAACTCATTCATAACAAGAACCACTTACTCCACTTACTCAAGGACCACTTACTCGAGCTCGTGCTCGTTAACTTAATTACCAGGTGAATTCATTCCTAGGTTCATATATTATTGAGAATAGTCCGCTACCTAATACAAATGATTTAATTGTGATTAGGAATCTGGAAAAGGATTTTGGAATCAGATTCAAACTGCTGCGATAGTACCAAGTTCAAACGGGCATAACTTCTTCATATGGACTCCGTTTGGGATGTTCTTGTACTTCACGGAAAGCTTATGAAGTCTATTTTCCAACGGATCCAACCTCATCTTCAAATTCCATACGAGCTGACCGAAATCATCAAAATAATCTACGCTGGTTCCTGAGTCCGAGTCAAATGGGTGCTGCGCCATCCCCACTTGGGCCCATGGGCCTTGTAACCCTAGGCGTGTGCATGGGACGCCCTCCTGGGGGTTTCCCTATTTAAGAGCCGCCGCCTCCCTTGCTACGACTTGGATTTCATTGAGTTTAGGTTCAGCCCCTGTGCAAACTTCTGTTTTTCAGTTGTGTCGGACGACCACCTGTCAAGACAGCTTCGTGATCCCAACTTTGTGTTCACAATACAATTTAGGCTTCATTCATATTTCAATATCAGATTGCCTACGTCCTATTCTTGCTAGTTCTTCGATTGCTTGCAGGAATTGAACCTCGTGTTCAGATTGATCGCGCCGCCAGCGAGGTTAATAATATCTCGGAGTTGGTTCAGCGATTGCTAAGGCGCAAGCAGCGTCGTGCGTTTGTAGTCGGATTGCCAGGGTCACCCCCACCAACAAATTGATAGCTATCAATCTCATCGAAAGATCGGGCACCTCGTCTCCCATCAAGTGGTATCAGAGCTCAAGGTTGCTGGGTGAGAGTTTCAGTTTACCATAGATTAGATTGTTTTTCCTTACCTTACACAGAAACAAAAACATAACAGTAGATCAATCTATCTGAAACCAGTTTTAGCCTCGCAATTTTTCCTTTCAGTACATTGCATTGTTGAACTCTCGGTTGCATAATCGTGTCCTGTGCTGGTCTTAGCGTCTAGTTCCTCCAGAGTTTCGAGTTCTAGTCATGTTTTGGTCTCACCATAGGAGTTAGTTAGTCTCGTTTGGGGTTTTCAAATCCGCGTGAGCTTTCAGGCACAGCACGGCAACTTCGACCCCAAAAAAACGTCGTTTAGGCCCTCAAAACGGGTCCGTAAACCGAGAAAAAATCAATTTTCTCAGAAATTGCTCAAATTTGACAGGAAGCTTTTACAAGTGATCCTAAGGTTCCCCATGCAGACGGCATCCGTTTTTGAGCCCCTGAACTTAGTGTACAATGTTATCTAGTTTACTCCTGCTCGGTGTACCCGATTGTGTTCTAGGCTCGCGTCTCTAGTACAGTCTAGCCTAGGACCAGCATTAACCGGCGTTGAACGATTTTTCAGCTTGCATTTTCTGAATTGATTATTGTTACTCCTCGCTACCAAACTTGAGCCTTCCCAGCTACACCTTTCTACACCGTACAGACTGAGCTGCACCTGGCAATCGCTCCATCCAATCTTTGCAGATATATTGTCATCGCTGGTTGCCGATCGCCCCTGTGTGCTTGGTAAGAATTGGTAAGAATTCGATAGAAGGCTTGAGTGCGAGCGACTTTTAAACCACCATACCCTAGTGCTCGTTAGGGCCATATTCTTGTGTTTTTTTTCTAACAATGACAGGTTCTGGAGATCAGGATACCCCTCATACTCCTCGTACGAGGGGAATCATCCAACATTTCGCGCGCGAAATGAATCGTCGTACGGAGGGCCTTGAGGAGGATGTCAGAGTCACAAATGAGCGACTTGCTCAACTCGAGGGCGCTCAGATTGAGACAAACGCAGCGCTCGCTGCGACGGAGAGAGCACAAGGT
This sequence comes from Oryza meyeriana var. granulata, assembly GCA_003991445.1. Lineage (NCBI taxonomy): Eukaryota > Viridiplantae > Streptophyta > Magnoliopsida > Poales > Poaceae > Oryza > Oryza meyeriana. The sequence continues at coordinate 14,051 of RYFJ01003617.1, forward strand.
ATCACTAATACTTCTTTGGCAGATATTATGGCACGCCTTGGTAGGTGCTTGGACAGAACCTTGGGTTGCCTCTGAAACAGGTGGTGGGGCCGTGGTAGAAGGTGGTGGCTGTGGTTTGCTGTTGGAGGGCAACGGGGTAGCTGTACGGCTTGGTGGGGCAGCGGCGCTCCTTGCAGAAAAGTTAGCTCTTGTGCGTGTACGTCGTCACAATTGAGTCATATTATTATACTCTTTATAGCTAAGAATATCATAAATTTCTCAGTCTAAACCACCCAAAAATCTAGCCATAGCAGCCTCCTCATTTTCTACTAAGCCACAGCGCAACATGCCTATTTGCAATTCTTGATAATATTCATCCACACTTTTATTACCCTGTTTCAATTGCTGCAGCTTATTTAACAAATCACGTGCATAATATGAAGGTACAAATCTAGCACGCATAATCCATTTCAAACTATCCCAGTTATGTGGCATAGCATTCATATGTGTACGATGGTACTCACTCCACCAAATAGAAGCATAATCAGTAAACTCACTAGTAGCAGCCCTAACCCTCTTATTTTCTGGAATATCATGGCAAGCAAACTTTTGGTCTACTGCTAACTCCCACGAAAGATAAGCATCAGGGTCATATTTACCATCAAAAGGAGGCATAGTGAATTTTATCTTACCAAATGACTCATCATTGCTACGTACCTCACAGCGTGGCTAGTGGGGAGCCATACCGATGCGGTTGAATCTAAGCCGTCGCTAGTCCAGATCTTCCTCAGAGTTAGCAGTATAGTCATGATCGCCCACCTCACTGTCCATGACTCCATATCTGCCAGCAGCAACATTGGGCACCACTGGAGGTGGCACCCGGGGTGCTTGGGCGATCTCATCAAGACGCCTCATGATATCAGCAAGGGCGGTGTTCACAGTGCCCATGGAAGCTTCTAGGGCCGTGAGCTTTGTGTTGGTCACGATCTGCGTAGCCTCCACATGACCTAGCCGCTCATTGGTGTTACGCACATCTTCCTTGAGACCTTCTGTGCGCACCCTCACTTGGGTAGAAAAATGCTGTATAATTCCCCTGGTTCGGGGTGAATGTGACGCCCCCTCGTTTTGTTCTTCAATCCCTACCATGGTTGGCAAAAAGAAACGGAAAACAAGGACAAATATACACAAGAATGTTCCTCGACACACTACTAGGATGTAGCTAGTGTAAGTCCCTCACTCTCAACCTGTTCAAGCAAGCTCTTACCAATTCTTACCAAGCTAACAGGAGGTGATGGCAACCGTCAGACTGGAGCAAACCCTAGAGAAGGTGTATTGACGCCTTGGTTGCTAGATCCCTGTCAAGTGATAGTCGAACCGGTGGAGCTATAGGAGGGCTGAAAGTGAACAAAGGAATACTAGAACCACGTTAGTCAAAGCAAGTTGAATAATCGTTCAAAGTTGGCACCGTGCTGGTCCTAGGCTAGACCGTACTAGAGACGCGAGCCTAGAACACAAACGAGTACACCGCGTAGAAGTAAACTAGATGGCGTTACACACGGAGTTCAGGGGCTCGAAAAAGGATGACGTCTGCCCGGGGAGCCTTAGAATCACTTGTAGAAGATTCCTGTCAAATTTGAGCAGATTTGGAGAAACTTGATTTTTCCTCGGTTTGCGGGCCCGTTTTGAGGGCCTAAACAATGTTTTTTGGAGTCAAAGTTGCCGCGCGTGTGCCTGAAAGCTCACGTGGATCTGAAAACCCCAGATTTTCCGGACTTTTTCGCTCTAACTTCCCGTTCCCTTTCCAACGGGTCAAGAAACGCCTCAATCGGAGGTCATATGCAAAAGTTACACTTTTTTCGCTTTTTTTTCTTCTTTTTTTTTACACACACCCACCGCTATGGTGACCAACACGTGACAGAACTTGAAACTCTAAACGACTAGACAGTAAGACCAGCAACTCGACACAACGATGCAATAGAAAACTCAACAAACCTTTAAAGCAGAACTAGTAAAAGGCTCGAATTGGCTTGGACCTCGGTAGTCTAATCTACTATTTTTTTTGGCTTCTGGACAGTAGGTAATAAAAATTATGAAACAAAAAATTATCACCGAGCAACCTTGAGCAACCTTAATCTACTTAAAAGTAAGCAAGGAGAAGAATGAATTTCTAGGGTCCATAGATACCGATATTGATTATAATCTACTTGAGGCGAGACAAGACCCGCTAGGGATTGATTCACGGATGACGGACCAAAGTGTGTTTCAACTGATATTAACACGCCCGGGTCAGTTCAGTAAAGTAATACCTTTTTTCCTGGTTGGAGACTCACAAAACAAGTTATCAAAAAGATGCGAGAAATCCAAACCAATCTTCTCCTACGGCTGTAGAACCACAGGAATAAGCTTCACGGCATCGATCCGGACCAGGATGCTATGATACTTGGTTGTGGGATGGACCATACCCAGCGTAGTGAAAGCGGATCCCAGATAAAAAGGAATGCTTGGCTATCCTGCTAGCAGTTGAGTAAGATATCTCGAAGGGAGTACAAAAATCGGATCTTAGTCATATGCACTTATCTTTACCTGGCGAGGTAGATTGTTTTAGAAATGGGAGCTCCTTATCTTTAAAATTTCCTTAATATGCATGCATGAGAGATTACAGCACTTAGTATGAGCATATTGGCCTATGGAATAAAGTTCGTATCGTATTAGTGCGCTTAACTCGAAAGCCGTTAGCTACAACCTTTGATCGTGGTATCCAAATAGGAAATTCTATCCAGTCCCTCGCTACACTATTTAGACGGATTGAAGCTTAAGCCAGATCGAACCAGTCTGAGTATATGCATTGATCCTAGCTAGAATAGATTCACAAGCTGAAGGGAGCCTCCTAAGAAGAATATGACTAAATACTCGGGTCAATCTCCCATTGGGGAGGGTATCACGTTTGGTGGAGTTCGCTATCAGCCAAACTTGAGCTCTTTTGACAGTCCTAAGAAAATCACTCACCCCGGCGGATCCAGAATAAAATTATCAGAGCAATCTTTGAATAGCTCACCGAACGAGTACAATAACGCCCCGAGTGAATGGTTTCCACCAGGGAAGGAAGCCAATAATGGGAGTGTCAGAGTTCGGACGAGAGCAAGTAATTCCTTGTCATATGTAGAATAATTCAAACTAGGCCCACTCAATTTTTCACTAAAATAAGCAACAGGTTTACCTTCTTGTATCAGCAACAGGTTAAACCAAAAGGCATCACTAGCCACTCATATGACCCGAACTTAGTTTTAAATGCTGTCTTCCATTCATCTCCAAGTTTCATTCTAATTTGGTGGTATCCACTATGCAAGTCAACTTTAGAAAACATTGTAGAGCCACTTAACTCATCAAGCATGTCGTCTAACCTAGGAATAGGATGACGGTATCTAATGGTAATATTATTGATAGCTTTACAATCAACACACATACTCCATGATCCATCTTTCTTTGGAACCAAAAGTACCGAACAGCACAGGGACTAAGGCTCTCACGTACGTACCCTTTGTCAAGCAAGTCTTGCACTCGACGCTCAATCTCCTTAGTCTCCTCCGGATTGGTTCGGTATGAGGCGCGGTTGGGTAGGGATGCTCCTGGGATCAAATCAATTTGATGTTCCATACCCCTAATTGGTGGCAGCCCTGGGGTATCTCAGCAGGAAACACATCCTCAAATTCCTGCAAGAGGTTAGTGACAGCAGGTGGCAAAGAAGAAGGTATATCCTCAAATGAAAACAAAGCTTCGTTGCAAACTAATGCATAGCAAACAGTATTACTAGCATTCAGTTCAGTCATATCAGTTTTGGTAGCAAGAAAACAAGCACCTTTCAATTTAATTTCATTACTCTTCACAAGGGCAGAGTTCGGACGAGAGCAAGTAATTCCTTGTCATATGTAGAATAATTCAAACTAGCTCTAGCAATGTCATTACTAGTATTCTCATTACTCTTTCTTTTTGTGTTGCTCAAGCTCTTTTGCTACATTTTGATTCTCACTCCTAGTATTCTCCTGACTCTTATCTCTACTAGCTCTAGCAATGTCATCTTTAACAATTTGTTCAGGAGTCATAGGATGTAGCACAATTTTCTTTCCCTTGAACATGAGAGAGTATTGATTATTCCTACCATGATGTACGCATCCAGTATCATATTGCCAAGGTCTTCCTAATAATAAAGAACAAGCTTGCATAGGAACAACATCGCAATCAACATAATCATGGTATGAGCCCGTAGAAAAACGTACTCTCACCATCCGTGTTACCTTCAACTTACCACTATCGTTGAACCATTAAATATGGTATGGATGGGGGTGAGGTTTAGTCGGCAAAGCAAGCTTCTCCACCATATCCATACTAGCCGAATTGTTGCAACTCCCACCATCAACAATTATGCGAATCTAGCGTTCATTAACAACGCCCTTGATTTGGAACAAATTATGGCGCTGGTTTTGCTCGGCCTGAGACACTTGAGCACTTAGTACGCGTTGTACTATAAGGCTCAAATACTTGTCGGCATCTTCGGCACCAACATGTTCCTCTTCATGTCCTGTAGGATCATTTGCAAGCATAGCATATGTTTCATCAGCAAAATCACTAGCAGAGGAATACCCACCATCATCGCGTATAATCAATACACGCTTGCTTGGACAGTCCCGCATCATGTGTCCATAGCCTTTGCATCGATGGCATTGAACGTCCCTCGTTTGTCCTGTCGAAGCAACCGAAGAGAACGGTTTTGTAGAATGTTGTGGTGCTGATTTGGGTGCTTCGAAAACTCGTGACGCCGAATTTGATGTAGTAGGGCACTGCTTGTTGTTGGAGGGAAGTGGTGGTTGCTCCACAGCGGGTTGGGCAGCAGGCTTGCGCGGCGTCCATGAGTTTGTACGACCTGCAGAAGAGTTAGATCGCATTCTCGTCTGGTGTCCCTGCAATTCACGTTCAGCTTTGCAAGCAAGATGAAACAATCTAGTAATGGAGTTGTAATCTTTGTAATCAAGGATGTCCTGAATTTCACGATTCAACCCTCCCAATAACCTAGCCATTGATGCTTCCTCATCCTCTTCTAACCCACAACGCAACATATAGTATTCTTCCACAGATTTTGCACCCTGTCGTAAGCGTTGCAGTTATTTAACAAATCATGAGCATAGTATGAGGGAACAAATCGATGGTGCACAATCAATTTTAAAGCCTCCCAAGTGTTAGGTATATTATTGGGATGTTGATGCAATGTTCTTTCCACCAAATAGAAGCAAAGTCGGTAAATTCACTAGTAGCAGCTCTAACTCGTCTATTCTCAGGAAAATCATGGCAAGCAAATTTTTGATCAACAGCTAATTCTCAATCAAGATAACCATCAGGATCATATTTACCATTGAAAGGGGGCATAGTGAATTTAACCTTAGCAAAAGCATCATCACGGTCACGTACCTCACGTCGTGGGGGTTCTCTTCGCATACCTTGTTGGTTAAAATGCAACTGTCGATGATCTCGATCGTTGTTGTGGTTAGTCCTGCCATCGGCCTTGGAATCACCCATATAGTCGAATTTATCTTGTCTCTCTACCGTCACAACAGGGGGAACAGCAACCGAAGCTTGGGCAATCTCCTCAAGGCGTGCCATAATACCTTGGGCTCTCTCCATCGCAACGAACGCTGCGTTTGTCTCAATCTGAGCGCCCTCGAGTTGAGCAAGTCGCTCATTTGTGACTCTAACATCCTCCTCAAGGCCCTCCGTACGACGATTCATTTCGCGTGTGAAATGTTGGATGATTCCCCTCGTACGAGGAATAGCTTGAAGATTCTTTCCTTTGTTGTCTCACTATCAGAGCTTGCGAGAGAAACCAAAAATACTCTCTTCGGCAACTTAGACTTACTCATTTTGGCGATGTCTGGCACCCGCGCTGGAAGGGATGAATTGTTTGAATGTCGTTCACTCTATGAGATAATGGATCTAACGTTAGGGCTTAGTTACTCCATCTCTCTTGCTGGCAACGCCGAACTACTTGAACCCAAGTAATTAGCTTCCTTATGCCATGTCCATACTTTAAGAGCTAAATCGGATGGTAACTAGATTCATTCCGTAGCATGGGATTCTTAAGAGCATCTCTAAATAATAGCTAGGCATCAGTTTGAGTCCGAGATTGAAAAGTCCTCCCAAGTTGACTGGCATCAAAATACGAAAGGCTTGTTAGATTACCAATACTATGTTAGCATTATCAAGACTGCAATCTATCACAATTTTTAGATGCTCTATAATTATAGATACCAAGAAAACATGATGATCTATAAATTGAGGACTTGGTCTAGAAGTGAGAAAATAGGTGTGAAATTCCAGGCTAGGGTTAGCAAGGAATTGTTTGGTTTGATTGAGGATATAGAGCTGATGGAGCTACCTTTGCAAGGGCGCAAATTCACTTGAAATAATGCTGTGTCAGCTACTAAGTTAGACAGATTCCTTTTTACAATAGACTGGGGATTAAATGTTGTATACCCATGCTGTGTTGACTGCCCTTCCTAGATATGGTTCAGACCATGTTCCTTTGTTGCTGGAGTGTGAGACTGAATTGTTCAAAGGGTTTTCAAGTTTGAAAGATCATGGTTTCAACAAGAAGACTTTATTCAGCAATATGATAAAGACACATTGCATCATGGTAGAATAAATCAATACTCTTTTATGCATAATGAAAAGAAAATTGTGTTACATCCTATGTCTCCTGAAGAAATTTTGAAGGATGAGGTTGCTAGAGCTAATAAAGAGAAAAAACAGGGGCATGTTAAAAGTGAAAATCAGATTGTAGCAAAGGAATTCGAGCAACATAAAAAGAAAGAATCTAAATCTGAACATGACAAGAAAAATGTGATTAAAATGAAAAGTGTTTGTTTGCTCGCTACTAAATCTGATATTGTCAATTTGGATACAAGTACTGCTGCTTTATTTTTATTTGAGGATATACCCTTCTCTTTTCCTCCTGCGGTCACTAACCTTTTGCAGGAGTATGAGGATGTTTTTCCAAAAGAGATACCGCCGGGGCTGCCACCGATGCGTGGGATTGAGCGTCAAATCGACTAGTTCCAAATGCTTGGCTTCCTACTTCCTCTAACTAAATCAAAGATAATATCCTCCGTTTTCCAAGAAGAGAAGTTCTTCTGCAAAGGATGTCAACGGAACTGTTTCGGCAAAGGCTCCTAGACTACTAGTACTAGGAATGGCGAATGGTTCGATTGAGGCAAACGCAGGAGCCCTTGAGCACCTGACCCCTTCCTTTTTCTTTGTCGCTATTGCGAATCCGAGGATAGAACCTTTTTATCGAAGTAGAGATGGGGCGCAATCGAAGTTGCCGTTGAAAACCTTACCGTTGTAGGATCTACTGCCGTCTACTACTATACGAGAATTTCAATCATTTCTATTGGAATAGCCGAGAAAGCAACAACAACTACTATTGACTTATCAAAACCTTTTGTCCCGGGCCTTACCCCCAATAGGAAATTGAACCGTACTTCTGGACTTCACTTCGTTGACTTCCGCATTGCCGTGCTCTTCTCGGCCCTTGACTGCTTTGCTTTGCTGAGGGATAGGATAGATGAATAGGTTTCTTACTTTATTGATCAGTTTGAAAGGAAAGATGAGATGAAAGCTAGCTATATTCGATCAAGTTCATTCATTGAACATTTGAAAGATGGAAGATAGATCTATTGCTTTCTAAAGAGATGTAAGCAGTACAGGAGAAAGTGGAAAAAGGGTTGCTCACTAGCATGCGATATCCATCAATACGATCCGACGTCTGCGCTCAAGTCGAACCTGATATGCAGATAGCGGACCTCGAGCAGGGGGAATACCTAACAGGTAGGAAGCAGCCGGGCCAAACTAGATAGCTAGGTTCAAAGAAAGGGAGAAGCAGGGCTCAAAGAAAACGACCGTGCAAGGATGCGGGGATATAGCAAGTAAGCTGCAAGGTTTTCCCTTTAGGACCGACTACAACAAGCTTGCTCCTTAGGTCAGCGCTCTGCTCTACCTATTTGTTTGCAATGCCTTGCTTATCAAAATAGGCCTTTCTGTGTAACCTGACCTTACACTTCAAAACTGCATTTGTTGGCTCCGCGTCCACTGAAACTTATGAATAAGAAATGTTATTCTATCAATATCTTCAAGAGTTCCCTAACCCCCTAACTAAGAGTGCTATGATGGGCTATTGAAGTTCGTCCCTGCGGCACGGTGGGGCAGTGCAAATCCTTTAATTAATGAAGTTCCACCCTGACACTCCCATTATTGGCTTCCTTCCCTGGTGGAAACCATTCACTCGGGGCGTTATTGTACTCGTTCGGTGAGCTATTCGAAGATTGCTCTGATAATTTTATTCCAGATCCGCCAAGGTGAGTGATTTTCTTAGGACTATCAAAAGAGCTCAAGTTTGGCTGATAGCGAACTCCACCAAACGTGATACCCTCCCCAATGGGAGATTGACCCGAGTATTTAGTGGGAGAATCATTCTGTTTGTGCAATCTTGTGCCACTGTCCCATAATGACCAAGGGATGAAACCAGCTTTTACATAACTCAGCAGTTCCTTTGTGTACTTGCAGACGCTGGTGACGATCTGTTGTTAGTTCTCATGAGCACAGAAACGGATAAAGTAATGATTTACCGCTAGGATTCTGGGGTTATAAAATGGGTGAAGCCCTCAAGCCTCAGTGGAAGAAGTGAAATCAGTTCTCACTTTGAGACTTCTAGATTGCACCACAAGTAACGATGGAATGCAAGAAAGAAGACTCAGGAATGAAATCAATCAAACCTCCTACTCATACTACCCCCTTCTTCGTGATAAGCCCTGTCTTCTTTGCCATTAACTTTAACACGTAGTCCTGCCCGTGTGAAAGCTGTCAACACACCCCGCTCACTACGATGGTTCGACAACCCTACTACCATTCCCGTAAGGTGCAAGGAGTGGAATTTGAAGTTAAACTGAGGCTGTTGCCACTGGTTGCCTATGACATGGTGCTAGGAATGGATTGGTTGAATACTCTGCTAGGGATGGTGAATTGGAAGGAGAAATACATGTCTTTAGGGAAGGTTCATTGGTAGAAATCAAAGGGTAGCAAGCTCAGTGGCAGGAGAGCAGCGTGGTGTATCTCCCCATGGTTGCAAAGAGAAAACGTGTAGTTAAGTATGCGAGGAGTGAATCAATAAGGTTCCACGGTTCAGTACTCTAAATTGATCAGTTAATAGCAATTATAGACTCTCATTCAATTGGAAACAATAGCAAGGGTAGTACTTGCCTGACATCTTTCATATATTAATTCAGTAGGAAAGAAGTAAGAACCCGACGCAAGTAAATAGAAACTTCAGTCTAATAGGGCGTAAGGTGAGGCCACGTTGCTTGGTCCCATTACCTGAGGATTTGATCGCCTCAGGCGATGAAACAACTTCAACACGCGGTGTTTTATGGAACACTCGCTATAGAGGAATCAGATGCAAAAGTGGCTCCAATACTTGAAATGGTATTGGATGTTGAATATGGACTTGGACATGGGTACTGATCCCCTTGTGCTACTTGCACGAGCTCTCGATCCACCTGTAGTTATAACCGGATGGAAAGTAAATCAGACTGATCTAGTATTGATGAAGTTTGGTTTGCTCTGGAAAGGCTATGACTATGTTGGACAGAGAGGACTTAATTGGATGCCTCCTGTTTTAGGAGAGTCCTAACTAGTTGGGTGTAAAGATGTGATTTCTCTTTACCCTTTGATTACACTTTCCCTTGCAAAAGGAGGTGTAGGAGAGCATTCGTTGTTCTCTAAGGCCTGAGACCATAAGACTTTAGGCATCTCTGATCCTCAATCCCTATAGGCAATTGGTGGTAACACCGCGGGCCTATAGGTAATGCAACAGCTTCCAACTGTTGCATAACCCCATTATATATTCTTTATATATTTGTAGTTTAGTAATCTTAGCAGATGATAGACCAGACCAGACCAGAGAACGAACCTTAGATGGTAGAGGACAATAGAGGATAACAAGCCAGAAAAATTTAAGGGCCTTTTTCCAGTGCCGAGGAGAGCCCAGTTTTGATGCTGATTGAAGGCTTTATTGCCCTTGTTTTTTTGCCTAGTCCGGAGTTTTTCTTCTTTACTATTGCGTGGGTTTGACACTATTCAATACAAAATATCTACTCGTGGCCAGAGGGGAGGCAATAGATTGATCTTGTCCTTAGCTTGTTTTGGGAAGAGAGGCTAAAGGCTATCTGACCCCTTGTTATTGATTCAATTCCTGAAACAGTTCCTTCCTTCCCACTTGGCTTGGATTTAAGGGGCGGGGATTCAATAGCAGCAAAGTCTATATTAGTTAGATATGTCCTTCAAACATCCCCTGTAGAGCACCAGCTCTCATTCCTGGCCAATGAAGCGGGTGTATTCACCAGATCCTTGTATTATAGTGTAAAATAGAAAGGCATTTTTGTGCTTTGTGCAATCCAAACCTCATAGCTTATTCTGCCATAACCTTCTTTGGTGAAAGCGTTTGTCTGTGGCTATCTTCTACATTCTCTGCCATTTTCCGTCATCCCCTTGATCGACTGTGCCTAAAGCAAAGAGGGAATGCCAGCTATTCTTCTCCTCCTTAAAGCTTATGTGCTAAGCAAGTGTCGAACTCATACCTTCTACACTCTGTTCCTGGGATTGTGTAATGGGTTTTTCCAAACAATAGGATATCCTGGTTTGTGCCACTTCATGGTTTAGTCCATTTTCTTGGGATTCTATTGCAAAAAAGGGGTAGGCTCAACCTAAGGATTTAAAACCTGAGCTTAGGCTGACGACTGCTTCGAGAGCAGATAGAGGATCCTCTTCTGGGCATGAATTTGGTTTTCAAAAAAAAACCTTTTTACTAAACCAGATCGACGAGCAATGAATCTAATCGCAAAACGAGCAATGAATCCCCAACGAACGCGAAATGAACAAAGGCTCCTCTTCTTTTCTAGTGTATCCTTCACCCAAAAGTTCTTAAGTAAATTTAGAAAAGGTGTGGGAAAACACTTGTTTTTCAAGGCTATTCGTGTTTTGACTTTGTTCGTCATCAAAGAGAGATTTATGCTGTGTAGTTGACTCGAGCCAATACCATACCTAGCAATAAGAAAGTCAGTGGCTGCCGTATTTTGAAATCGTTGAAGAAGTTCTTGGACTTCCTCTTATGTACATGGCGAAGCGGTCGTCTAATCGAATTTACAAGGAGACGGGATTTCATGCTGATTACTCACTCTTTCAATACTATGTCTTTAAGACATTGAACTTTCCTATGTCTGAGAAGGGATGCCATACTAATAGACTGGCCAAGCAAAGCCTAGGATGAATCTCTCTTCTAGTCTAGCTTTCGCTTACACTGAAGCTTCCACTCCCATAAGGGCAAGAAGAGCTTCTTCTCTTTTTGCCAAAGCAAAGACTCGTCTTTCTTCTTTTCCTTGTGCAAGTCAACTGTTCCCTGGCACACCTTCAGTTCAGCTGTGACATCTTGCACTTGTAAGATCACATGCTTGCCTTTATGCTTGAGTTTCAGCATTCCTTTACTCTAGTCAACTGTGATTTGAGCAAAATTTGCCAACTAGTCAATGCCTAAAATAAGATCATAACATTGTACATGAAGAACACTAACTTCTGTTTCAAATTCATGGTTTTGTAACTTGAATTGAAGGTTGTAACATTTGGTACTAGTCAATAACTTACGGCAAGACGAGCATCCCTATACCATGTGTATCCACACTCGTCTGTCCTTTTCTACTTAGTTGTACAGATCACTTCAGAAAATCGTATAAAAATCAAGCAAGAAAACGTATGCGCTTTAGCAACAAAGCGGTCATCCCTTGTTCTTTCGCTTCTACGCTCATGCTTTCAGCAAGTTCGTACCAGTCATCAAGAGCTCCAACATCTGTGCCTAGCCACAAGGAACCTAAATGCTAGTTCTATCCCAGCCAAGCAAGCAAGGTGAACCCTGGTGGGAAAGAAAGATCAGGGAAGAAGCGGGGTAGAAGAATTGGTTGACTCATTAGGCTCATGACCTGAAGACTGCAGGTTCGAATCCTGTCCCCGCCTAATCACGTCAGATACTTGTACAAGTCCTGATCACCTGGGTCAAAGAATCTATGTTCAAGTCACCTGCCTGACAAATAGACAACTACGTGTTGTAGTTGGTCTGTTCCATTGGTCCCCATGGAAAGTGTTGCTGTGTCAAATTGAGATTGTGTGGGTGTTCAGTATCACACAGTGGTTGGTGTGGTGAGGGAGTGGAAAAGCTAAAGACATTGCCGTTCATAGTAGTAACAATAAGATCAAGATCGTCTCCGCTATCCACATTGTCAGCCAAAACCATGGTGTACTTGTCAGTCAAAGTGCAAAGAAGTGAGCGCACTTTATTGATGTAAGTACAGTACCCAAAAATGCTACCAAAATGGAATAATCTCTTTCTTATTTCTTTCCCATGACGACTAGGAACGGGCAAATCAAGAATTTCACTTCGAATTCCGGACCTCAACATCTTGCTGCTCATGGTGTTTCACGATCAGTATTAAAAATGAAAGCTGAAGAAGTTATCGAAACCTCGAACCAGAGAGGGTCCTGCATGAAAAAGACCAATAAAAAACTTCTTTGTTTCGTTGGTAGAACCCGCGCCAATATCATATTGACTCTCTCTCTTGTCCAATAAAAGTTTCCCTTTATGAAAATTCTCTCCTTTCCAAAGCTCCACAAGGCAGGCAAAAAGAGTAATAGGACAACACGCAATCTTGCTTTCATTTATTTTGAGTTTTTTCTTTGTTGAGATGGAAATCGATGTTCTTTTGAAAAGAGCTAGGTAGTTTGCACGCAGGCAAAACTTCTTCATGAAAGGTAAAAAATAGACATATATTTCATGGGTTTCTTAATGACTAGTCGTTAGTTTGAATCCTTAAGAAACCGGCAGTTTTTTTTCCGAATGACCTTATTTTGAGAATCAACTAACCGACAAATCGTAGCCCAGGTGATTCACTGCCTCCCTCTCACCAAAATGGGATGAATCTTCTCATGTAGCTTTTTTCTTGTTTAGGGTGCAGCGAAGCCAATTTCCATCAAGGCAAGGGGGTAAATAAGGGGGAAGAGGAGTTGTCACGATAGAAAAGAGAAATGACTATAAGGAACCAATGATTCTCTCTCTTAAACAACCTATATACTCCACACTTAACCAGCATTTGATAGATTATCCAGCTCCGAGCAATCTTAGTTATTGGTGGGGGTTCGGTTCGTTAGCAGGTATTTGTTTAGTCATTCAGATAGTGACTGGCATTTTTTTAGCTATGCATCACACACCTCATGTGGATCTAGCTTTCAACAGTGTAGAACACATTATGAGAGATGTTGAAGGGGGCTGGCTGCTCCGTTATATGCATGCTAATGGGGCAAGTATGTTTCTCATTGTGGTTCACCTTCATATTTTTCGTGGTCTATATCGGCGCGACTCCCTCTCCTGGATGGTATTCTCCTTGTTCTCCTTGGTTTCTAAGCAACACAAGAGTACACGGGTTTCCATGGTCTAAAGAAACCGAACATGAACTTAAGAGTGAACTTACTTGATGATTTAATTGACGTGCACGGGCGCGAGTCATAGGACCTTGTGTAGGTGTAGATGTAGGTGAGGATGTATCGATGGTGTTGATGTCCTCATCAGTCTTCCTCCTCCGTCCGAATCGGCGGACAAGAAAAATCCCCTCCGCTGTCCGATCAGCGCCGCTTCCCGCTCCCTCGCTCGCCCGCGCCTGGTTCAAACGAGGGAAGACCGAGTCCGCCCCACTCCCCACGTTCTCCGGCGCAGCCGCCCCTCGCCCGCGAATCGTGCGCACGACCCCGTCGCCGCCGCCCTCATTCCAAAGCACAATTGAGCCGTTACGGCCTCGATCTCGCGTGCCCGCATGCATAAAAAGCTTCCTCGCCTCCTCCTCTGTCTTTTCCCCAGCATATCGAGCCTCCCCGTACCCTCAAACACCACCGCCACCGTGCACCCGAGCTTTCACCACTTTCACCACTTTCACCAACTCCAGCCATCGTTCGCCGCCATTCCCGATGCCGCCAAGCTGCACCGCCACCGCCACCGTCTCCGCCATGCCGAAGAGCCCGTCAGTCGCCATTCCGTGGAAGCCGAAGCCCGTCGGAACGCTCCGTCCTTGTGCACGGTGAGCTCCAGCCGGCCAATTCCGCTGCGCCGTGCCTCCTTTCTCCGTCCTAACCCATTTCCCGTCTTCCTCATCTTCCAGGACATCTCAGCCGCCGCTTCTTGCTCATCCGCCGCCGTCTGAGCTCTGTTGCCGACGCCATCCCGAAGCCGCCGCCTCTCCCGCCTCGCCGCCATCGTCCCCGCGTTGTCGCTCGTCGCCGCGAGCTGCCGGTGAGACCCCTTGCTGTTTCCCCGTCCCTCTCTGCTTCCCGCGTGCCCACCGCCGCGCCGAGTGGCCGCCGCTGGCGACCATTGGGTCACGTGCGCGCTGCCGCCTCCCGCTCGGGATGGCCGGCTATGGCCGCCGTTCCCGGGGTCGTCCGATCCACCGGGTGGCAGATCGGGGCCGCCCATCGTCACCCGCGTGGCCACCGCGTTGGCGCCACGTGTGCACCATGTGGCGCACTCGTTTTTGGCTCGGTGGACCGAGTCCACCGTGCGCCATCCTCTTGTGTGCCGCTGACTGGAGGGGCCCGCCTGTCGGCGCCGGCTTCCCGGTCCAGTGACGCAATAAATCGTTAATTGCGCAATAAATCGTTTAGTAATTAGTTTTACATTGGAAATAACAGTAAAACTTCAATAATTCGTAACTAATTCATACGAACTCCGATTAAGTCCATTCAAATTTTATTAAATCCAGAAAAATGTCAAGAATCCATTAAAAATATTCTTAGCTCATGTTTGCTTGCCCACATGTACTGTTTTAATTGTTTATGCATTGCTTGTTATAGAATCCGACGTCGGTGACCCTCCGATGTATTACGAGGTCGTAGCAGAGTACGTCGAGCCGGAGCAAGGCAAGTCGCACTATTATCTTGATTATTTTGTACCCGTTTTCCACTAAATTGCTTTGTTTACTTAAATAAACTGCATTATTTCAATATTTCATGTGGATGGATTATAACCTATACAATGATAGGACTGTGCCTTAGTTTTGAAACCTGAATCCTTGTCACCTGGGTAATAATATGATTAGATTACTGTTCTTAGGATGCTTAGCCATGCTTAGCAACATAGCTCACCTGGGAATTAAATATTATCTTTTCATATGACTCAACTCAATGTCGGAAAAATAGAACTTTGGATAGGCTGATGTTAAATTACTAAAATTGGACCTAAATGGTGGGCTGTGGGTGTATGGTTTTGCTTGTCGCACTATGGCAATTAAGGACCGGTTCATAGGAACCACTGGGTAACTACCCGTACTTTCCACAAGCCAGCGTAGGCAACGGTTGGGCTTGTAGTGTTTCTTCTCCCTCTCCTAGGCACCGAAGATGAGGGTGGGCGTGATGGAGTTGGGTCGGCCCGGGTAGGGTTGATCGGCTTCCGGATTCATCGTGGCACAGGGGGGTAGCTTGGCCAATATGGTGTGCCCTGTCGGCAGGTGCAACCTCAGCGTGGTGTGGATGGTTAGGGAGAGGTTGCGTGAACGGTCCTGTCATAGCCTCTCACGGGGCATCGTGATGATGCACTAGCACACGGGAACGTGTGTGGGGCTGTGTCTTGTGGGTACAGTTGTACACCTCTGATCAGAGTAAATCTATTCGAATAGCCGCGCACGCGGTTATGGGCACATTGGTCAAGACTCACTGTGATTAGTCTCACCTTTAGATAATTAATCTGGCTTTATGAAACTGGTATGTTTCGGGTGGAAGGTGTGGAGTCCGGTCAACGTGGTGTAACGTTGATCGGGGGTGGCCGGTTAACGTGGTGTAACATTAATCGGTGGAGACTGGTGAGCGTGGTGTAACGCTCATTAGTGACGCCTGGTGGGCGTGGTGTAGCGTTCATTAGTGCGGCCTGGTCAACGTGGTGTAACGTTGATCAGGAGAGACTGGTCAGTGTGGTGTAACGCTGATCAGTGGAGTCTGGCTAACGTGGTGTATCGTTAATCAGTGGAGTCCGGTTAACGTGGTGTAACGGTAACCGTAGGAGTCTGGTGAACGTGAGTTCATTAGTGGAGAGTGGTCAACGTAACGTTGATCAGTTTAAGGGATGGTTGGGCCTGGTTCACGTGGGTAGCGTGAATCGGCGGAGAATTAATATTGTTAAATTAATCAACCTTTTTCCATTTGTGAACTACAACTGTTTACAACTGCTTTTACGCAAAACAAACCCTAGCCCATCTTTGTTCCCCATGCATATGCATAATTGTGGGTGTGATTTGTTGAGTACTGTGGGTGGTACTCAGCCTTGCTCCCTTTTCCCCTCTCAGTGTTGGAGAACGTGTCCGATAAGGATCGCCCTGAGGAATAGGCTGGCTCCGCCGTCAAGGTGCTTGTGGGATGGAAGCTGCTGCTGGGCCATTGTCTATAGACTTTGTTTTACCCCTTTTCTGCTTTTTTGTAATATAATTTTACTCTGTTTATAAGACACTCTGTATGGCAACTTGGATTTGTATACCTGGCTTTCCTGGACAGGGAATTAATACACATGAATTTCGGTGTTGAATTTCTAGGCGTTACAAGTTGGTATCAGAGCCGAGCTTGACCATAGGACCAGCCAAATGGAAATCCTAAGAGCCTCTAAAATTCTCACTTGCATATGCTTCTCACATTTGGAGTTATTTTGGGAAAAGTGGGAATTTCATCTTATGAGTCTCCAAGTGATCCTTGTCCAAGTCCGATAAGAACAAAGACAACCGCAGATGAGAACGACCCAATTTCATCCCACCCTCGAAGGCAGTACGTTTCACAAATTCGTTGAGTGTTTTAAATTTGATGTATATGCACATATTAATTGACCTGTGTGTTTACTCTCTAGAAGAAGGGTCTATGAAGGTCTCGATAAGAATAATGTGGTGTTTGAATTAGCTTATTGTCCTGGCTTATAAGCTCTTTAGATGTGGATTAAAAGGTCTGGCTTCAGCAGTGCATCCCCATACTCTAAAATAATTTATACTCGGCATTCTATCAATCCATAATTCATAAGGTGTCTTAGGTACGAACTTAGTAGGCACCCGATTTAGTATATGAGCGGCTGTCTTTAGTGCCTCCATCCACAATTTCACAGACAGACTAGAGTGACTAAGCATGCTACACACCATGTCCATTAGTGTGCGATTGCGACTCTCATCAACTCCATTCTGTTGTGACTCACCGGGCATAGAATATTGGGCAACTATGCTATTTTCCTGTAGAAACTTGGCAAATGGCCCCAGAACTTGCCCGTATGGAGCACTTTTCCCATAATATTCTTCTCCTCGGTCTAAGCACACTACTTTAATTTTAACATTATGCTGATTTTCTACCTCAGCCTTAAAAATCTTGAACTTATCTAGTGTTTCAGACCGGTCATTAATGAGGAAAATATAGCCATAACGGAAAAAGTCATCAGTAAACGTAATAAAGGAATCAAAACCATCTACTGATGTCACTGGGAAGGGTCCACAAATGTCCGTGTGGATTAACTCAAGTATTCCCGTACTCCTAGTGGCCCCTTTCTTAATTATTTTAATGAATTTGCCTTTGATACAGTCTAAGCAGGGGTTTTCCTCAATGAAATCTAATGGTTGAAATATCTTATCTTTAATGAGACGCTCCATCCTCCCCATCGAAATATGGCCTAAACGACAGTGAGTTTCGATGAGGTCCCATTTATCTTAACATGATTAGCAACATCATATAAAGTCATTGCAGATTCATCAAGAGAGAGCAAATAAAGTTTGCCTCGCTTGAAAGCAAGGCCCACAACCTCATTATTAAACTTAATGAAACATTCAATGTCTCCAAAATCAACTCTAAAGCCATGTTCCGTTAAACAAGCAACGGAAATAAGATTTCTTTTAATAGATGGAACATAAAGAACATTATGCAATAATAGCTTGAAGCCTCCTCCTATAACTAATGGAAGATCTCCAATAGGCTCAACATGAAGTTCATTACCATCCGCCACTCTAAAACTTCGCTCCCCCTTTGTGATAGTCCTCACAGAACGCAATTTCTGAAATGAATTGGTGACGTGCATAACCTGAGTCAATCCACCAAGAACCAGAGGCATAATTCACATAGAGTGCATCATCAACATAAGAGAAAATATCAATAATAACGTTACCATACTTAGCAAGCCACTTCCTAAAGCCATTACATTGTTTCTGCATGTGCTCAATCTTTTTGCAAAATTTGCACATTACGTCATTGGATGTAGACGTACCAGATTCAGATGGAGCACCACCAGATCCAGATAGGGCACCTTAGGGTGGCTTAAACTTCCCCTTAGGCTTAGACTTAGGCTTACTAGTCTTAAATCTTTTGCTAGATTCGTCTACACAAGCTTCATCAACCTTCCTCTTTCCCTTATCAGACTCAGCGAGGAAAACCTGTTCCTTTTGCCTTTCTGCCTTTTGACGCTCCTCCTCCTCTACGGAGTGGGAGATCAGTTCGGCAATGGACCATTTGTCATTCTGAGTATTATTGTTGGCGAAACGGGAATGGGGGTCCCACATTCTCTGGAGACGTGTAGATCTTCCCCACGTCAGCTCCCCCAGGGCCCATTCTCTGCACACGTGGCGGCAGGCTATTAGGAGTTGTCCCATTTAATGCTCGGGGCCTGGGCACTGCCCGGGCCCGGAAGCGCCACCCCCGGGTGCCGCCCCCAGGCACGGGACCCGGGGCCTCGGTGTCTTGTGCGCGTGGAGGGCCCGATGGGCTCTCCACCCCGAGGAACGAGGCCGGCTCGAGCGGATCTGCTCCCAACTACCCGCATTAATGAAGAAGCGACGGCGCGCCTCCCACCTGTCTCCCGGCTGGACATGCGTGCGTCGTCATAATGACCCCCTGTCGGCTGGCTCCCTATACGGTGAGAGGGCTCCGGTTTCCCACGGCCTGGCAGACGACGGGACGGGCTAAGCCGACAGGATCGCCACTGACGGGCCGCCCGTAGCTGGCGAGGGAGGCGGCACCTAGCCGCCCGCGGCTGACACAGGAGGCGACGACCGTGACGGGCCAATCCGACAGCGTCGTCACCGTCGGGCCGCCCGTCAGTACCGACAGCCGGGCGACGATGAGACGCCCCCCTGAACGACTCAGCAGGCGGCCGGAGCGCGGAGGTCCAGGACAAGACGTAGCATACCTAAACCCTCTCTCTCTCTCTCTGAGGGATGAGGGCAGGGGACTCGATTTTTGACAGATAAAAGGAGAGGAGAATAACGGACGACCCTTTATTGGGGAGCTCCGGCCTCGAGCTAAGCTGACTCGGTAACACCGCGAATACATTCATTTCCCAGATAGCATCCACACAGGAGTAGGGTATTACGCCCCCGTGCGGCCCGAACCTGTATACTTCCTTGTGTCTTTCTTGTGCACCGATTCATCCGACCATCGATCTTATTCCACACTGACGCCGACTCCGCCTGAGAACCACTCCCCTGGCCGAACCTCAAAGGGGGGTCTCCTAACTTCCCGCCGTCGGAGTTTCATCCTTCGACAGCTGGCGCGCCAGGTAGGGGGAGTTTCCTTTTCAGGTGTTACGCCGGCGCCTCCAACATCGACGCACTTCATGGCTGGAGGCCATCGCCCGCGGGATTCCGACGAGGAGTCCGGCGACTACACCCCGCCGGGCAACGTTAGCCCGGCGGCAAGCCCGCCACCTTCTCCCTCTTCACCTTCATGGGGGCGCACGGCGCGTACCCGCCGGGCAAGGCGCGCCCCGCGGCGGCCTGGTAGTGCGGCCTCGGCCCCTTCCCTTGCGGAGGGGGCCGGCAAGTGCCCCGCCGGGTCTACCGCCACCTCATCCATGAGGCGCAAACAGAGGCGCCGCCCCCCGGCACGTCGCGGCCTCAACTTTCATTCGGCGACACCGCAGGAGGCCCTCTTGGCGGCAGAAGCTCTCCTGCGCCACCATGCCGGGGGTGGAGGCCGGGAGCGGCGGTGGATTAGCGAGATCGCCGACTTGGTAGGCACCGCCCACCGCCGGGTCGCCGCCGGCGGCCATGCAAGTGCTGGGACCTCCGACCGCGCGACTTCTAGCGCGAGCCGGCCTACCGCCCTGAACTAGAACCAAGCCCGGGGCGCGGGCGACCTCCGCAACCGGCTGAACCAGGCGCGGGCCCATGAGGACGCCCGGGTCACAATGGAGCGCCAGCGTGAGCGGCGCACGGACGCCGCCAGGCATTCCGAGGCCCCGGCCTCCAGTTTCGATCTACTAGCGGGAAACCGCCATCCATCGCCCGAGCCCGCCCAATACGGCTGCTCGGGTTGCCTGGCGCTCTCCCCAGGCCTCCGGCAGGTTCGCTGGCCGGCTAAGTTCCGGCCCAGCTTGCCGGAGAAGTACGATGGCTCCGTCGACCCCTCGGAGTTCTTACAGATTTACACTACCGCCATCCAGGCAGCTGGTGGCGACGAGAAGGTGATGGCGAATTACTTCCCCGTCGCCCTCAAGGCCCAGGCTCGCTCCTGGATGATGAACCTCCCCGAGGGGTCGATCTACTCTTGGGAGAGTCTCTGCCACCAATTTGTGGCAAACTTCCAGGGCACTTTCCCACGCCCTGGGACCGAGGCGGACCTGCACGCCCTACGTCAGGGCAGGGACGAGGCGCTGAGACATTTTCTACAGCGCTTCAGCCAGGTTCGCAACACAATCCCTCACATCGCCCCCCACGCGGTTATCCACGCGTTCCGCTCGGGCATGCGCGACCAGCGCATGCTCGAGAAGTTGGGCACCCGCAACGTCCAAACTGCGGCCGAGCTGTTCAATCTCGCCGACCACTGCGCCCGCAAGGAGGAGGCCCGGGCGTGGAACAAGCCATGCCCCGAGGCCCCCGGCCAGGGCCTCGGAGAGGGCGGCGAATCCTCGCGTTCCGCGTTACGGCGGGACAGAAGGAAGCGCCAGAAGGGCAAGGAGGTCGTCGAAAACTTCGCTTTGGCGGCCACCGGCCGCCCCCAGGGCGACCTCGCCCGCCGAGACGGCAACGGCGGCAAGCGGCAGAAAGCCACTCCTGCCCCGCCGCCACCGGCTGCGGGCCGGAAGTGGTGCTCCGTCCACGAGACGGATCGCCACGACCTCACCGAGTGCCGCGCCGTCCATAACTTGGCCGAGCGCACCAAGAAGTTCCAGCAGGAGCGGCAGCAAGCCAAGCCCGCTCCCGAGTCGGAGCAGCCTCTCGAGTTCCAAGAACCCGAGAATGTCCTTGCCACCCTCGACGGCAGGGCGGTCGCTCACTCCTCGCGCCGTGGCTTCAAGGCCATGAGGCGCGAGCTCTTGGCTGCGACACCGGGCCCCGAGGTGTCCTGGAGGCTGAAGTGGTCCGACGCTCCCATCACCTTCGGTCCTGCGGACCATCCGACCCGGGTACCCGGCGAGGGGCAGCTCACCTTGGCTGTCTCCCCCACCATCTGCAACGTCAAGGTGGGCCGCGTCCTTGTCGACGGGGGCGCCGCCCTCAATATCCTTTCCCTCGAAGTCTTTGAGAAGATCAAGGCCCCGGGGATGAGCCTTGCGCCTTCGTTGCCTATCGTTGGGATTACGAAGGGCCTCACCTGGCCTCTCGGCCAGGTCTCATTGCCCGTCACCTTCGGTGACCGCGGCAACTTCCGCACCGAGCGCATCGTCTTCGATGTCGCCGAGTGCAACCTTCCCTACAACGCGGTGCTCGGGCGCCCCGCGTTGGTGAAGTTCATGGCGGTTACGCACTACGCGTACCTAACCATGAAGCTTCCGGGACCCTCGGGCCCGATCTCTGTCCTCGGGGACGTGAAGGCCGCCCTCTCGTGCGCCGAGCAGCGTGCGGCCGACATCGCCCCAGCGGCCCCCGACGCGGGGGGCGACGCGGGACCCTCGCTTCTCCGTGCCCCCAAGCCGCGCATCATCGCCACCGACGCGGAGCTGGCCAAGGAAGTCGTCCTCGGCGACGACCGGTCCCGGACCGTCAAGATCGGCGGTTCGCTGAACAGCAAATAGGAAAGCGCGCTCATCGCCTTCCTTCGGGCAAACTCCGATGTCTTCGCCTGGCAACCGTCGGATATGCCCGGGGTCCCCAGGGGGGTGATTGAGCATCGCTTAGCCGTCCGCGCGGGCTCGCGCCCGGTGCGGCAGAAGGTACGACGGCAGGCCCCGGAGCGCCAGGCCTTTATCCGCGAGGAGATCGACAAGCTTCTCGCTGCCGGCTTCATCCGCGAGGTCGTCCACCCCGAATGGCTGGCCAACCCGGTTGTCGTCCCCAAGTCCAACGAAAAGCTGCACATGTGCATAGACTACACAGACCTCAATAAGGCTTGCCCCAAAGATCCATTCCCTCTGCCTCGCATAGACCAGATAGTCGACTCCACTGCGGGGTGTGATCTTTTGTGTTTTCTAGATGCCTACTCTGGTTATCATCAAATCCGGATGGCGGAGGAGGATGAGGAAAAAACTTCTTTCATTACCCCTCAGGGGGCTTATTGTTATGTCTGCATGCCTTTTGGGTTAAAAAATGCTTGTTCCACTTTCCAGCGTGCTGTCCGTGCAACATTTGAATCGTAGCTAGGTCGCAATATGGAGGCCTACGTAGATGATTTGGTGCTGAAGTCACACGACCGCGCCACTCTGCTCCACGACTTGGCCGAGGCGTTCAGCAACCTTCGCTGCACGAGGATGAAGCTGAACCCGGACAAGTGTGTCTTCGGGGTCCCGGCCGGTAAGCTCCTTGGGTTCCTCGTGTCCAGCCGCGGCATTGAGGCGAACCCGGAGAAGATAGCGGCAATCGACCGCATGCGCCCCCCGACGAGGCTGCGGGAGGCCCAGAAGCTGTCCGGGTGCGTGGCCGCACTAGGTCGCTTCATGTCCAGGCTTGGGGAGCGTGTCCTCAAGAAATCCGGGCAGTTCACCTGGACGGACGAGGCAGATCAAGCCCTTCATGAGCTCAAGAGGTACCTGACTACGCCCCCTGTCCTCGTGGCACCAGCACCAGACGAGCCCTTGTTGCTCTACATCGCGGCAACCCCGCAGGTGGTAAGCGCGGCGCTCGTCGTCGAGCGCCCCGTGCCAAGCAGGCGCGCGACCCGGGGTTCACCTCCCGGGCCCGCCACCGCGGAGCCCGAACCTGGGCAGCCTCGCCAAGGCGAGTGCGAGCCCGGGGACGCGGCACCCGGGACAATCCCAACATTCCACCCGGGACCCCAAGGTCCTAGGTCCATACCTGTTCCCATAGGCGAGAGCTTGCTCCCTCCTGGGGGAGCTGAGCCCGGATCCCCGGCCCTCGTCGGGCCAGCACCAGGAAACACGCAGCAGAAGCCGATGTACTTCGTCAGCGAGGTACTCCGTGACGCCAAATCGCGCTATCCCCAGGCGCAAAAGATGCTCTATGCAGTTCTCATCGCATCCAGGAAACTTCGCCACTACTTTCAGGCACACAAGGTATCGGTAGTCACATCCTTCCCCCTCGGGCAGATATTGCATAACCGGGAGGGAACGGGCCGTGTTGCTAAGTGGGCGGTCGAGCTCGCCGAGTTCGACCTCCATTTCCAAGCGCGCCACGCCATCAAAAGCCAAGTCCTGGCGGATTTCCTGGCGGAGTGGACGCCAGGGCCCGAGCCGGATCCTGTGCTGGACGCCGGTTTCCCGGCCCCCGAGCTGTCGCCCGACCTGCGCCTCCACTGGATAATGAACTTCGACGGCTCATCCGCCAGGCGGGCTTGTCACCCCAGCGCCGGGGCCGGGGTCTTCCTCGTGTCCCCCGCCGGGGATGAGTTCCGTTTCGTCGTCCACCTCAACTTCGGAGCCACCAACAACATGGCCGAGTACGAAGGCCTTCTCGCCGGCCTCCGGGCCGCGATCGCCCTCGGGGTGCGACGGTTGTGCGCGCAAGGCGACTCCGAGCTCGTCATCAACCAGGTATCCGGGGAGTACCAGACCCTGGACCCTCAATTGGCCGCGTATGTGGACGAAGTGCGGAGACTTGAGCGCCGTTTTGACGACCTCACGCTTCGCCACGTCCCTCGCAGTAGCAACCTCCCCGCTGACGAGCTCTCAAGGCTAGCTTCCTCGCGGGTGCCAGTCCCCTCGGGGGTTTTCCAGGAAGCCCTCGAGGCCCCTCGGCACGCTCACCTGGGACCTTGGGGGCCGTCCCCGAGCCCGGGTTTGAGCCTGACACGCGCTCCCGGCCCCAGGATTTGGTCCTCGCGGCCGGACCCAGCGCGCCTTCCTGGATGGACGAAATCCGGGTATATCTTCTCCGAGCGTATCTCCCCGAAGACGACGCGGAAGCAGAAAGGGTCGCTCGCTTGTCTAAGCGCTACGTCATGGTAGAAGGGGACCTCTACCGGCGTGGCGCCAACGGCGTCCTGCTCAAGTGCATTCCACGCGACTCCGGCGTCGAGATCCTCGCCGACATCCACGAAGGGGAGTGTGGCAGTCATGCCGCTTTTCGGACCCTGGTCGGTAAGGCTTTCCGGCAGGGATTTTATTGGCCCACGGCTTTGCAGGACGCGTTCGACCTCGTCCAGCGCTGCCGCGCATGCCAGTTTCATGCCAAACAGAGCCACCAGCCGGCGCAAGCACTCCAGGTGATCCCCCTGTCCTGGCCCTTCGCGGTCTGGGGACTCGATATCCTCGGACCCTTGCCCCGGGCCGTCGGGGGCTATCGGCATCTGTATGTCGCCATCGACAAGTTCACGAAGTGGCCGGAGGTGTTCCCCATAGTCGACATCGACAAACACTCAGCGCCACCCGGGCAAGGGAGGATTCCTAGGCCCGGGAGGCTCACGCATGGTTCCCTCGCGTACTCGGGGCCCGAGCCCCGGGGCGGGCAACTACCAAGCCCGCGGCACTCGGGAGCCGGGCTCCCGGGGCGGTCGGTGCAGGAGGCGTGGGAGGTCAAGTAACAGCCGCCTCCCGCGAGGAGGAGCAAAGCTCGGACCGTCCGCTTCGGAATCGGACCGCCCGGGCCGCCCCGATCGGGACTTAACCTCCCCAGGGGCTGAGTTCCCAGGGTGAGCGGTTACGCTAGGCCCCAAGGAGGGCATACGCGCTGTCACCGGTCACGGCCGCCGGGCTCGGACTCAGATGGCACCCGAAGCTCGGCGTTCCCGGGCCCGGGATATCAAGACGAACAACAAGTATTGAGCATCCAGGGCGCGAAGGCCCGAAAATAAGCAACATCCGAATATAAGCTACTTCCAGTACAATAGGCAAAGGTGCGAAAACACAAACATAGTTATGTACACACACGAATGTCTTTCTTTGTACAAGACAGGTGAAGTCAAAGTGCAAGCATGCACGGAGGACCGGGGGCGTCGCCGCGCGGGGGGTGATTACTCATCGGGCTCGGTCTCTTCGCCGGATTCGTCGGTCCCCGGATTCTCGAGGTGTTCCCCCCGGTTGAAGAATCTGGCCACCGTCGCAGCAGCGTCGGCCACGGCTTTTCGAGCCTCTTCTTCCCCGTCGGCGGGGTATCCCTCCAGCACCGGGGCCAGGGAAAACTCCGCGTCCCGAGCCCGGTAGCAGCCAAGGACGTACTCCGCCACCCGCGTGGCAAGCTCTGTTCCTTCCTTCTCCAGGACCTCATGGATTCGCCGGGGGAGCAAGTCCAGCGTGTCTAGCAAGTCGCCGAGCTCCACCAGCTCCTGACCGACCCCGGTTGGCCCCCCGGACTTCCGCGGAGGTGCCCGGATGCCAATGCGCTTGAGACACCCCCGGACCTCGGAGCCGTACCGCCCCAGGCAGGCCGAGATCTCGCTGTCGAGGTTCTTCCGGAGGGCGAGGCTATTTTGCGCCAGTCTCAGCCGTTTCTCCGCCCTGGCCAGCTTCTCGGCCGAGCTCGCCGCGCTTCCCGATGACGGGGAGCCGCTAGACGCGGCCCCGCGCGCTACGGCCTCGGAGCCGACTGCGCATCCCCGGGAAGCCTCCATCTCCGCCTGCTGGGCCTCGGCAGCCTTCACCGCCGCCTCCCGCCGGGTCAGGGAGTTCTCTTTCTCCTCCAGGAGCGCCTCTCGCGTCCCAAGAGCTTCGGCTTCGGCGTCTACGTCGGTGGCCAGCATCTTCACCTGCTCTTGCTCGCACCGGTGGTCGGCCTCCCGCTTTTCGAGGTCTTCTTCCCAGGACACCAGCCTCTTCTCCTCGCTCAGGAGGCGGCTCATGCCGTCCTGGGCCATGGCGCTGGAAAGCTTGGCGGCCTCCTCGCTGGTCACCGCGGCTTCCTCTCGCGCGCTGATCCCACGCTCCCGGGCCACGAGACCGGCCTCCTTGCCCCGGAGGCGGTCCTCCCAGGAGGACATCTCCTTCTCCCGCTCCTCCATCACCGACCGAGCACGGGAGGCCTCGTCTGCGGCAAGCTTGGCGGAGGCCCCCAGTTGGGCGATGCGCTTCTCCGCCGTCTCGACCTCCTGCCGGCGGGTCGTCACGAAGATTTCAGTGGCGACCATACGGGCGGTGAGCCCCTCCATCGCCGCTGCGATCGCTGCTCGCCCGCTCTCGAGTTCCGCCCGGACCCGGGTGGACTCGCGCTGCTCCCGACGGGCTGCCACCTGTACTTCGCCGGCGGCGATCACCAGCTGCCCCAACGCGGCGTGTAGCGTTTCGCGTCCGCGCGCGCCGCCCGGCCGCTGGGCAGCAAAAAGGACCAGGGCCCACTCCCCTCTCGCGGGAAACGGCTGGGCCCTGGCGTCCCTTCCTCCCCCCATAGCAGAGACTTCAGGCGGCTCCGTGAAGGCCCGCTCTGGCGTGGCCGCCGCGGCCCCCATATTCGCCACCATGCTCGGCGATGGAGGGGGCGTGGCGGGACGCGGCGGCGCCTTCGGCGCGCCCCCAGTACCGCCTACGGCTGGGGCCGACGGCGCCATCATCGGTCCCTGGCTCTTCCTATAAGGGCCGAAACCGGACAGGTAAGAGCTAGATCGAGAAACGCAAGAGGAAATATGCTAGCGAGAAGAACCGAATGGGGTCGAAGCGCTTACCTAGCCTGGGGCCCTTTGAAGCTCCACGGTTTGGGACTCAAAAGTGGCCGGCTGCCGCCACGAAATCCTGTCTTCCCTAGCGGCGCGCCCGGGACGGCGAGGCTGGCCGGAGCCTCTGGCGCTTTCGACGACAGCCCAATGTCGCCCCCCGTGCCCGTGGGGGCCTCGTTGCCCCCCACGTCCGGGACCGCCTCTGGCCCGGTCCCGGGGGCTGAGGTCGCCGCCCTGCCTCTGGGGACAGGACCCGAGCGACGCCTGCTGGCGCCGCACAAGCAGTGGCCGCCATGGTAGTCCCGGTCCTCCCGGGGTCCGCACGGCTCGGAGAGGTAGCGGCCGGGACAACGGCCGCCGGGGCAACAATCCTCACCTTTTTCGTCGCCGCGAGTCCTGGATCGGGCCCCGCCGGTCGTTTCCCCTCCTTCTTCGACAATATCGGCACTCCGACCGGTACATCTTCTCCCTCCGGGGCGTCGAGTACCTCGACGACCTTTGGGGTAACCTGCGCGACGACGATGCCCACGGCGTCGAATCGCGGGAGATCCTTCTGGATCCTCGCCCGCCCGCGGTTACTGCAAAGCGGCGTCACGCCGCCCGGGAGCGCGCGGTCCGCCGCGCCCCCTCCTTCCAGCGCCGACGCCATTAGCAGACTCATCGCCGCCTTGCTCAGGTCGTCGGGGTGAGTCCTGGTGATGTCCTTGGACCCGGTATATAGCCAACAGGCCCGGGACCTCCTGTTGAGCGGCGCCAGCCGCCGGCTGAGGAAATCGCCGACGACCATATACGCATTCAGCCCAGCCGTGACCAGGCTAGCGATGCGCGCCAACACTGGCGCTAACCGCGCGTCTTCCGGCGGTGACTCGGTCCAGCTCTTCGCCTTCTGGGCCGCCTCGGTCGGGAGCCGGAGCCGGTCATTGGCGTCGACACCGACATAGACCCAGTTCTGGCGCCATAAATCCCATTTGTTTTTCAGTGCCATCGGGATGAACTCGACTCCAGGGCGGCTGTGGAAGTACACATAACCTACCCGCTCTGGTAGGTCGGTGGCCTTGTTCTTCGGCGCGCTCTTCATGGTGAAGTAGCGCCGGAAAAGGTCCACCGAAGGCATGATGCCCACAAACATCTCGCACAAGAGCGCGAAAACCCCCAGCACCATCACGGCATTGGGGGTCAAATGCAGCATCTGCACCTGATACGTCTCCAACACCTGGAAGAAGAAGTCAGAGAATGGCGGGACTAACCCGCCGACCGCGTAATCAACGAAGTACACTACTTCATTGGGCCCCTTCGGCGTCGGCTTCGACTCGCCGGGGCGCACCTCGATCGCCGCCCTCCATCGTGTAGCGGCCGGCATCATCCTCTTCACCCGCTCCGCCCCGGCGTCGTCGTCCACGCGCGACGGCGGGATCGCCCCGCCGTCCAGTGGCCTTACCCCGCGACCGGCGCGCGGCATCGCGAATGCAGCGGTGAGAGTGGTTGAAGGGGGGGGAGAAGTGCGTGCGAACGGGGGGACCTGGGCCCTGGACGCAAAGAGCAACAGGAGCGGCGGCGGTTCAACTAGGCGATGGGGGAAGCCAGCCGCTGCCTGCTGTTGCTTATAGCCTCGGAGAACCCGTGGAGCGCTGCTTCAAGCCCACCATTACGACCCTCGATTTGCGGGCCGAAAGTGGAGACTCTCCCCTCGCCTCGTCCCATCCTGGGCAGCTGAAGCGACCTCGTCTCGTTTCCTGCTGAACCCGGTGGGCCCCGCGTCTCTTCGTTTCCCCGAGAACATGGTCCTGTTCCTGCCCGGATTAAGTCCCGGTCAAGCAACAGGCCCAGGGGCCACTATCGGCGAAACGGGAATGGGGGTCCCACATTCTCTGGAGACGTGTAGATCTTCCCCACGTCAGCTCCCCCAGGGCCCATTCTCTGCACACGTGGCGGCAGGCTATTAGGAGTTGTCCCATTTAATGCTCGGGGCCTGGGCACTGTCCGGGCCCGGAAGCGCCACCCCCGGGTGCCGCCCCCGGGCACGGGACCCGGGGCCTCGGTGTCTTGTGTGCGTGGAGGGCCCAATGGGCTCTCCACCCCGAGGAACGAGGCCGGCTCGAGCGGATCTGCTCCCAACTACCCGCATTAATGAAGAAGCGACGGCGCGCCTCCCACCTGCCTCCCGGCTGGACATGCGTGCGTCGTCATAATGACCCCCTGTCGGCTGGCTCCCTATACGGTGAGAGGGCTCCGATTTCCCACGGCCTGGCAAACGACAGGACGGGCTAAGCCGACAGGATCACCACTGACGGGCCGCCCGTAGCTGGCGAGGGAGGCGGCACCTAGCCGCCCGCGGCTGACACAGGAGGCGACGACCGTGACGGGCCAATCCGACAGCGTCATCACCGTCGAGCCGCCCGTCAGTACCGACAGCCGGGCGACGATGAGACGCTCCCCCGAACGACTCAGCAGGCGGCCGGAGCGCGGAGGTCCAAGACAAGACGTAGCATACCTAAACCCTCTCTCTCTCTCTCTGAGGGATGAGGGCAGGGGACTCGATTTTTGACAGATAAAAGGAGAGGAGAATAACGGACGGCCCTTTTTTGGGGAGCTCCGGCCTCGAGCTAAGCTGACCCGGTAACACCGCGAATACATTCATTTCCCAGATAGCATCCACACAGGAGTAGGGTATTACGCCCCCGTGCGGCCCGAACCTGTATACTTCCTTGTGTCTTTCTTGTGCATCGATTCATCCGACCATCGATCTTCTTCCACACCGATGCCGACTCCGCCTAAGAACCACTCCCCTGGCCGAACCTCAAAGGGGGGTCTCCTGACTTCCCGCCGTCGGAGTTTCATCTTTCGACAATTATAGTTGATCTTAAATAGACCATAATCCGGTGGCAAGGAACTCATGATGAAGTGGACTAGAAAGCTATCAGAGATAGCTAAGTCCATGCTCTTCAATTGTGCTGCCATATTGGTCATAGATATGATATGCTCTCGTACACTCCCCTTCCCGTCGTAACGAGAGGTGAGTATCCTCATTATGAGAACACTAGCATAAGTCTTAGATGAGCCTTTAAAATTTTGCTCAACAGTCGTATACTTCTTGGCGTTGTCAGCATCAGAAATGCCGCCTCTGATGCCAGGGGATATAGAGTTCTTAATGACCAGTAAACTCATGTGATTCGCCTTTTTCTATTTCTCCGCCTTCTCCTTATATGCCTTCTTAATTGCATTTGTGGCACTAACGGGAGGAGGAATGGCTGCATCCTCGTGTAAGGCAACATCATAATCAAGTAGTCCAAGAGTAATTGTTACCCTCTCCTTCCATTCCTGGAAGTTGGTGTCATTTAGTTGCTCAATGCTGTTTATTTGAGCAACGGTATCATTAACAGCTGAAATTAACGATAAATCATTAGTAAACAACGAAAATGTACATAATTAACCCTACGTTGGTCTAGTTAGTCATGCACAAGAAAATTATTTTACTCCATAATTCCGTTGGGCAAAATGAAGCAAAGCTAAATTTATTGTCAATAATAATATCTTAAGCCATAACTCCGTTTGGTCAAAATGACGATGAAAATAAATAAAATATTCCAACTAAAATTCTCGTTGGTTCCATTTAGTTGGAAATTAATTATAATGCAGAAATATAAATTTTACTTTAATTTATAGCATTAAGAAATGTCCTAAAAGAATTAAATCTTAATGTAGAAATCATAAATTAATAATTATGGCCTAAAGAAATTAAAACTCAACACATAAAATATAAGGGAAAAATTTTTTTACTTAAATTTAATGGCAACATAATAATTTTACTGAAATTTAATAGCATCATGAAATACCATTAAGCAATTTAAATCTGCTTATAGGAATTAATAGAGGAAAAAACAAAAGAAAATAAATAGAAAATGTAAATTGGCCTTGCGGCCCATTAGAGGCCTCCCCGCCTGTTACTGTGCCAGGGAGCGCGGGCGCGCGCACGCAGCCCATAACTCGCGCACGGCCCGATCAACCCGCGGCCCAAAATCATCCGCTGTTGGATCTTAGTCGGCGGCCGGGATTGCCCGGATGGATCGGCGCGGCGCAGGCACAGCGATGACCGTCGGGATGTGATCCGACGGCCAGAGATCGACGCGCACGCGCTAAAATCGCCGCTCGGCCAGCGAAACCCTAATCCCCATTCTCTCCCGATTTCCACGCGCGAGAAAACGGCGCCGACGCCGAGCGAAGCGGCGGCGGCGGCCATGGCGCGCGGCGGTCTCAGGCCGCGCACCGTGGTGTCCCTCGCCGCCGTCGCGCTGGTTCTCCTCCTCGGCGCGGCGCACGGCTGCGCCGGGCGAGCCTCCGCCCCGCGCGGCCAAGGAGGCAAGGCACGGGACCGGTCCAGCACGGCGGCAAGATGGGGACCATGAGGTCGCACGAAGGCGGGTTCGCGGCGGAGCTCGAGGTGCGGGCCCGACGTGAGGTCGACGAGGTCGCACGGAGGCGGGATGAGCTAAGACCGCCGCTGCGCAACTTCGGCGAGGAGGATCTCAATCTCGGGGAGAAAAAATTTTTAGGGTTTCGGCGATGGGGAATTTGTTGATTTTAAGTGTCTTAGCCCAAAATTTGGCTCCCCTCCTTCTAATTGCTACCCAAACCGAACCGATTAGACGAAACCACGGCAGCAATGGGCTCTACATCAACCGGTCAGTAACATCCCTCCCTCTTGCTCTCTCATAGGGTATCTTTGGCAAGCTAGTATATTTGCGCCATTTGCTGTGGTTGCCTTGCTCTCTGTATTGTTATCCAATTAGGAAAGAACGACCGTGTGGTTGAATTTTGCTATCGATGGATATTTGATTTTGCTGTCCTCTAGGAGAAAGCTTGTCTTAAAACAGTCTATGCTGTTATTGTTATGTCTTTGTTTTGTCACTAGGCAACTAAGCATTAAATTATGTTGATCACTCATCATGGAGTTAATAGCATAATCAATAAAATTTAACACTTCTCTTTAGGGCCCAATAAAAACATCCTATGATGATATCATGCTCACTACTTGTATGGTCTTGCTCCAAGTTTGAAGTCAGGATTATCGTTGAGCAAATAAAATGGATTACTGAAACATCATATTCGTATTACTGGAGCATCATGTTTCCCTGTGCATATATGATCTTTGTGTGTCTAGGTTCTTATTCTCTCTTCTTATGTTTCGTCATATGGTGAAGTCTTTTTCTTATTTGTCTCTTTGCAATTTGGATTCCTATTGGTGCAAGCATGGTTGAAAATTGACACAAAATGTATTATGATTCGTTCTAGTACTATCTAGAATCTGTTGGCTCCGCCCGCGAAGGCCGCGCCCGGGACCTCACCCGAGTCCGCCCCGCGCCCACGCCCCCGCTCCCGGGCCCTGCTCCCGCGCCCGCGCCCTTGCGCCCGGGACAGCTCCCGTGCCCGCGCCCTGCTCCCGGGAAAGCTCCCGTGCCTGCGCCCCGTTCCCGGGCCCTCGCCCGGGCCTTCGCCCGGCGCCCGGGGAACGTGTCCGCGCCCTTTGCCCGGGAGCTCGCCTGCTCTCCCGGGAACCTCCAGCCGGGAGCAAACAATAGATACAGCCGGAAGCTCCCGGCCGGGAGGACGATGAACTCAAGACCTCACGCGAACACTAAGAACACAGAGATTTTTGGTGCTGCCCAAACCGCACAGCATTTTCTGTTTTCTCCTTCTTCTTTTATAGCGGATTTACAAGTGCACAGCATCCGTACGTCGCCCACGACGCGAGCCATACTCGTGACGTCGCCAACGTACAGGCGCGTACGCGAGCCATACTCGCTACGGCCACGACGCATCCTTCCACTTCCGTGACGTCGCCCACGACGCGTCCATATCCGTGACGTCCCCCACGAACCAACGCGTACGCGAGCCATCCCCTCGTGACTCGACCTTCTCTCATCGTGAGCCACTTTCTCCACTGTGAGAACCGGACGACGTCCGAGCTCACCGCCAGACATGGTCAGCACGTCCCTGCAGCTATCCTGCCCACACACGCACGCATGCGTCTCGACCGGGAACGCACCACGGTCGGGATTATTCCTAACAATCTCCCCCTAATCACGACATGGCGCGTTCCGCCATCACAGCAGCGTCGGCTCGTCGTCGGCGTCGACGAGCAGCGCCTTCTCCTTCCTCGGCTTCCGGCAGTCCCTGGCGAAATGGCCACGAACGCCGCAGTTGTAGCATCTCCCTCGGTTGCGGCGCTCCGAACGCCTGCTGGTCCCCGAGCACGTGCTACTGCCGCCGTCGTCGTCGTCGTCGTGGCTGCCACTGCCCTTTTCGCCGCCGCCTCCGCGCCGCGCATTTCCGCCGCGCCTCGCTTCGCCGCCGTGCTCCTTGCCGTTGCGCCGGCGAGCTTCCCACTGCTCCTCAGTGAGCAGCAGACGCCCAACACCCCCCGTCTCCTCATCGACGTCGCGAGACTCCTCCGCCACGCGCAGCCGTCCGACGAGCTCCTCCACGGACATGGTGTTGAGGTCCAGAAGCATCTCGATCGCCACCGCGACCTGCTTCAGCTTCTTCGGGACCACGCGTAGGATCTTCTTCACCACGCGACTGTCCTCCATCGCCTCGCCAAGCTCGCGCAGGTTGGCGACAAGCCTGCTGATGCGCATCACAAAGTCGTCGACGGACTCACCGTCGTGGAACGCGACGTTCTCGAACTCCTTCAAGAGACGTTGCACGTTCGCAGACTTCACGCGATCATCGCCGACCCTCATCGTCCTCACCGCCTCCCACGCTTCTTTCGCCGACTTCTTTACGGCGAGCCCGGCCTTCATCTCCGGCGGCACCGCGCGCAATATGGCGGCCAGCGCCCGCCGATCCTTGGCGCGCTCGTCGCTGACATCCTCCACAGCATCCCAGAGCTCCAACGCCTCTAGGCTCACCTGCATGACCAGTGACCACTCATGGTAGTTGGTCTTGGTCAGCAGCGGCAGCTCAACTGCGCCTGTGTTGGGGACGACGCGCTCCGCCGTGACGCCGGGCTTCTGCGGGGTGCCGAACATCGTCATTCGTTGCTCTTGGCTGCCGTCACCGCCGCTACCATTGCCGCTGCCACGGCGGCACGGCGGCGTGTACACTCCACTCGACATAGCAGCAAGAACTCGACCTTCGCTCTGATACCAATTGTTGGCTCCGCCCGCGAAGGCCGCGCCCGGGACCTCACCCGAGTCCGCCCCGCGCCCACGCCCCCGCTCCCGGGCCCTGCTCCCGCGCCCGCGCCCTTGCGCCCGGGACAGCTCCCGTGCCCGCGCCCTGCTCCCGGGAAAGCTCCCGTGCCTGCGCCCCGTTCCCGGGCGCGGGAACGGGGCGCAGGCACGGGAGCTTTCCCGGGAGCAGGGCGCGGGCACGGGAGCTGTCCCGGGCGCAAGGGCGCGGGCGCGGGAGCAGGGCCCGGGAGCGGGGGCGTGGGCGCGGGGCGGACTCGGGTGAGGTCCCGGGCGCGGCCTTCGCGGGCGGAGCCAACAGAATCTTTATTTCTTTTCAGTGATACAACAGGCCATTTGGTGGACTTTATGCTTTGTGTATGTATGGATTTAAATGTTAATTAGCAATTTATTGTGCATGGTATATTTATTTGTTTTGGCTTGAACATGAATGTGGGTGACTGGTCCAACCACAAACTGCCACTGATAACAGTAGTATCAGTGGCTTTAGATAGATCGTTCTATCATGTACTACATTAGTGACACTGCTAGTTAAGATGATTTTGTTTTTGGAGTGATTTGGCTTGTGTGACGTGTGTTTGCTTTCCTTGAATTCTGCTGTCTGTTTGTTTGCATGCATTGATTTTCACAAAACAATTGGATTCTTTTTGCTTTGCTTTACTTCTGGAAGAATCAGGAGTTGTCATCATATTGGATTTATTTGAAGGGGAGTTTGTGTCTTTTACATTTGTATCATATTGCATTAATTTTTTGTTGCTCTATAATCAGAAAAAAAGGATAAAGAGCTTTGATTTTTACCTCTAGTCAATCATTTTGCTTGCTAGCAATATTTGTGAGGTGGATTGATCATTAGTTTAACTATTGTGTCTTCTAGCTTCTTTATGAGCCTTTGGTACAGCTTTTGAGGGATATGATGCACGACACGTAATTCTTCTATTTCAACATAAAGAAATATGCTGTGCTGATCTAGTGGCTAATTTGGGTGAAATATGCTTACACATGTTCATGCTGAGTTTATTTCATCCTTTGGCAGAAGTGCTATTGCTCATGCAATGAAGAAAAATAAAAAAAATGCCAAATCTGAAAGAAAAAATATCAAAAACAATACAAAAGGTGCACAGGAACAGAATAGTGCATCATGAAAATTTGTTTTTCCTATGCCATCTAACGAGATTGCTTATCATTGCACTTTGATATGAACTTGGAGGTGGTCATAGTTGGCAAGACTGTTGCATGGGGACTGCTTGTGTGCCATTGCACTCTGTGTATGCAAGAACCTCACAATAGGTCATGTGACTGAAACTCAGGTGGCACCTTGTATCCCTGGATAGAGGTTGCTGTGCTGAGGTAGGCACTTTCGAAAATACATACAATATTGCATTTTCTAAATCTGAAATTTTCTCAACATTGCACTTTTACAAGCTTAGGCATTGCTTTGGATGTATAGACACGGCTTGAAAATTATGTGTGAGGTATTTTTCTTGAGTTGGTCCTAGTGAAAGCACTGCATTATAAATCATTGAATCATATAACCTTTTAGTGCGGATTTAATCTTAAGAGTTGTAACTTTGTTTCATGTTGAGGCTCTATGGCATGATTGTTAGCTAGCTGACCACTTTATCTCACTTGTGTTGCAAACTTGTCACTTGGTTTGCTTTAGGAAAACTTCAAAGCTCCCAAAGTCAAGAAATTGGAAGAGGAAAAATATAAAAATTAGTGTACCCATGGCATATGTGCTTCTTGGTTATTTATTTTGCATTCCTTTATGAGTCATTCTCAAAGGGGAGAAATACTACATGTGTAGTTGACATGGGAGAAATTTGGTTTGAAGTTTGTATCAAAGGGTTGATTTTGAAAAAGACTCCATTTTGTGCTTTATTGAAAAGGGATGGAAACTCTTTTTCTTTGCTAACCGGGAGAGTTTTTCTTTTGCTTTTTTCACTTTGACATGGTTTAGCTTTTCTGAACTACTTTGAGCTAACTTGTGCTTTTTTAACACTTTGTTTTGCATTTGTTTTTTAAACACTGAAAACATGCATTACTAGAGGTGTTACCAACGTTTTCATCAAGGGCATGCCATGTTCACTTGCTCTTCTATGCCAGCTCCCTTCTCGTTATTGCATCACTTCATTTTCACTTGCCTATTGGTTATGTAGTTTTTTTGATTCTGTGAAGTTGGTACAGTTTCAAGAAAGTAAGGTGAAATTAGGTGATTATGCTTGTGTGGTGACAGCTAGCATTTGCTGTTCACTTGCTTTTTGATGGCAACTCCCTTCTCGTTATTGTGGCACTCCAATTTCACTTGTTCTTTTAGTTGTTTATTTTTTTCTGATGCTGTGAAGTTGGTACAGTTTCAAGAAAGTAGTAAAATCAGGTGATTGTGCTTGTGTAGTGATAGCTGACATTTGTTGACTTCGTAGGACCTATCAATTTTATTTTGGTGGTTGTGATTCAGTTGTAGACTTCGTTGTTTTGTTGCCTGGCTGTGATTGCTTGGTGAATTGTTGAGGGCAGGGAAGTGTAGTTCCATTTTTGCTTACGTTTGCTGGTTTGGTTGGAAATGTCGTGGATGAACTAGATGTGCCGTTGATTTGATGTTTGTTTTATACGACCGTGCTAAATGCCTGTATGTGACTATTTTAAATTGCTAATAATTTGTTACTTCTCGGCAATGGTTCCTAAGGAGGATGTTCATATTCAGAGTTGAAGTTGCTAATTTTTGTAGATTCTTTTCCACAAGCACTATTTGCAGCAAAAGAAGTCATATTTCTGTTAAAGATTAGTTGCAGTACCAATGAAATGTTGAGTCTTTAATTTTACTCATAATGGTCTGATTTCTATCTATGCATTTTCTTGATCGTGTCATGTTTCTAGATTGATTATTTATTACCTGATAAAATAGTGTACTTTGGAATACTGCTGAGATAATGATTTTACACACAACTTACTATCCAACTGTTCTATAGCCCAGCGAAAATTGAAATATTTATAGCAGTGCAATTTGCATGTTTGTTTCTCCTGTGTTCCGAATTAAAATTAGTGCTGGTGTTTGTTATTGATGAGAGCAGCATTATTAGCTGATTTTTTTATTATTGCACTGTACTTCAGAACATAGAAATAAGGTATGTCTGGGTGGATATGGAAACTTAGACAAACAAAATTCATCTTTTTTTTGTTATGCTGACATGTTTCAACTGAGTTTGAACCAGCACCTGGCAAACTTTTGTCCTTTTGGATGAGTGGATTCCACAGCAATAGTGCAACATGCACATAGATGAATTGATTTCGTACATTGTGGATTTGCATGTGGATGGTTCATATTCGAGTTTGGCTATGTGGGGGACCAGAAGGCAATGGCCATTGTGCCTGAGCTCAAGCTCACATTCGTGTTGTAGTCATCAAACTCAGGTGCGTGGTCATCCTCTACTCACGACATT
Organism: Oryza meyeriana var. granulata; assembly: GCA_003991445.1. Taxonomy (NCBI): domain Eukaryota; kingdom Viridiplantae; phylum Streptophyta; class Magnoliopsida; order Poales; family Poaceae; genus Oryza; species Oryza meyeriana. The sequence continues at coordinate 51,768 of RYFJ01003617.1, forward strand.
TCTTCCTTTGCTTCTGCTAATCCTAAATGAATGTTCTAGCTAAAGACCATGGCCATCTGAGCAGTGTAGATACAAGGTCTTAGCTTTTGCTGAATTAAATAATTTATTGCTTAAAGTTTAGGTGCAGATCAATTTCCGATGACCTTCCATGATCAGAACTAAAGATAGATTATTATTCTCTCAACATGTCATCATCGAAACCACCAAACAGTTATATATATTCTTCCTAAAATACTAGAGGATTAGATGGCTAAACAGTATACTGATTGTAGACCTGGACAAAAGTCTTGGCAAATGTTGACTAAACAAATGCTGAAATGTTTGTGCCACACAAGCAATATCCAGTTTTTCATTGGCTTACTAATTTGTTGCGAGGGAAATTTCACAAGATATTATTCGTGTTTGTTTAATTCAGCTTGGCAGTCCCTTGGAAATTTCACAAGATATCATTGAATATCCACGGCCCTTGATTTGATGCAGTGGTGGATGCGGTGGTCGGGGGTGGTGGCCTGGAGCAGGTTGCGGCAATGGTGCAGAAGAGCAGGGGCTGGTCCGGGTTTATCTCCGAGGTTTTGGAGGTCGTCCTCAAAGGTAAGCGCCGTCTTCAACCTATGGGAAGTCACTTCAGGTTCATGATTGCTAAACTTTGTTAATGGATACACCTGAGTTGCAAAAATTGGTTTGGTGAATTGGAGTCATGTAAGTTCCTGGATAGTGCAGGAGTACACAGGTCCATGCACTTAATTATGATGCCTCCATGCTCTGAAATTTTTTGAAACACCGAGCAGTTGGCGACCCAACTCTGAATTCAAGTCATGTGAATTCCTCTGTTTTGCTCCAATAGAAGCGCTCTTCCATCCATACCGCCCCTTAATCAAAATATAGATCTACAAGCCCCTTCCTTAGGTAGGAGTGGGCTCTCGCTGCAAGAGGGGGAGTATTTCTCGAATGATAATTTCGTGCACGAAAGTCCCATCATCGTTGGGTGGCATCTGGGATCTGATATGTGGGGGTCGGAGTGAGAAGATGGTTTTGGCCACGGAGTTGAGTTTGGAAGAATCCTAGTTTCTTTTTTTTTTCATTTTATGGAACACCTGCTTGCTAACTTACTTTTGTCAAGCCCGTCTCCACGAGATCGATTTTCATCCGAGGGGCAACGTCCCAAAGTTGGACTTCCCGCTGGAAGCTCCCTATTCTGAGTGGTTGATAAGCCTGCTCATACGAGAAGAGCCCTAGTTTTTTCGGAACCAAACAATTAAGAGTGGCCCGATGCACCGGAGCCGTGTGACCAGTCCAAGCATACCACGAGCAATCGATGCATCTGCCAAACTACTTCAAAAAGGAAAACACGAGCTAAACCAGTAAGTAGTTGCTTTGGACTATGATTTCGTAAGTGAATTGCTTTAACACTCCTCTTTCAATCAAAGTTTTGGCAGACCAAACTCGTTATTCCACGTTAGTAAAGGAAAGAAAAAAAATAGCAATCGAGTAGTTTAAACGAGTATAGATTTATACAGGTAGACATCAGGTTAGTAGAATAGATAGACAACGAATAAGTAAGGGGGCAATGCTTACTCCCACTTAAACTTCTCCAACAATGCCAAGGGGTTGATACCTTCTACCCTTTCAATTCTATTACCAATAGACAGCCCTTACGTTTATTTTGCGCGGATTGGGGAAACACCTACCTTAAGCTACGCAATTTCACTCTTTAGGGTAGGGATTCTGGAGACGAAGCATAATCTAGAGACGAAGCAGACACCACAAAACCATCTTCAGGTTCGAACCCAACTACGGAAAGTAGAAATCTCCATTCCTACACTAATTTGGCTCTTTTCTTGTCTCCGGACTTGTGAAAAACCACACTCGTACCAACACCCACGGAGAACGTTGCACCTCTTAAGATATTACTCAAAACCAGGCATATTCTCATATGCTTCACAACAACTAACGTTTATAACCAACAACAAGTAATGGAAGAAACTCATAAAGGAGATAGCATAGAGTGCACCAAATTGAGCAATCCCCACTTACTCATCATAAGGACCAGTAGTCAATGCGAGTAGCAGATGATTGATACAGACATGAGATCACTATTTAGCCTTCGCACTTTCTTTTCTAGTATTTAGAAAAGTAAATTGAAGGACTTTGCTTTGGATCAATTCCTTTGACAGTGAGTGGTTCACCACGGGAAGCACGAGTGAGACGACCGGGGGTAATGGTTTAGATCGTTTATAATTAGCTTTTCCTTGAGCACCGACCAGAGGGAGAAGAGCGAGTGATCCCTCGATAGGGAGCACGAGCTATGCAACCAACGAGAGGACAAGCCCTTCCGAAAAGCTCGTTTGCCTTTCATCTGAGCGAAGTGATTCCTCGATAGCAAGCACGAGATCAAGCGGTCGAAAAAGAGGAGAAAGAACCACGATAACCAGATGTCAAAGCCAGCTTTCCAGCTTGAGATTAACATTAGGAATAAAAGGTCTCGTCTCTAGAGCTCGGGCTGTTGAAATTGGTCACAGGTAGTCCCAAGGCTTGGTCCGAAGGACACCACCGCCCGAAGCAATCCCTTCGATCGACCATCCGTTGCTTGACGAGCAGTATTTGCTTGACAAAGCCACCGCTGCTCTTTCTTAATGCCTCACTGCATGAGCTCAGAGAAGACGAATTAGACTGCCTGACAGACTACTACTTCCTTTTCTTACCTGGCCAAAAAGCTATAGATTCCAAATAAGAGTTAGCAGGGCCCAACTATTGCTTTTTTACTAATAGTTAGCAGGTGTCCTCGTAACTAATCTTATTCTGTTTAACTATTATATTAGTAGATGACCTTCCCTTTATCAATGTGATAGGAAATCCTACTACCATTAGCAAATCATAGGAGCTAATCCTCACCCGGGGGGGAGGGGGGGTCCGTGGAATAGGCGTACATGGAATTCTGGGCTTGCCCCTCCTGGTAATTCACTGTCCCGCTCTTATGGGCAAACAGAAAGATCGGATTCGAAAACTGCCTCCTCAAGTGGAGTGCCCTCGGCGGCTAGGACACACGTTGGGTACTATTTGTGGAAAGTGATGCTTGGGATGAGCAAGTGCATTTGTTGGCTTTTGAGCAGTAACGGCAGTGGGGCGAGAGAGTTGGTTATTTAATTGATCCTCTGATGTTGGCCCTTCTGCATCATCCAGCAAGGCTCGAAGTCTGAGCTATTAAGGTGCGGTTGATGGATAAGAGGCCTTCGATATGTTAAGCGAGAGAGGGGAGAGTCATTCCAGAGTTGGGTAGGAATCGTTGATAGAATTTGTTTTTCCCTGAGGTACGATAGCGTCTGAACTAAAGAAAGGGAATATGGAAAGTGAATATGGTAAAGGATACCAAGAGTAGGTTCCCTAAATGATTTTAGGCGTCTTTTCTTTGAACAAATAAATCTATAAAGAAAATTGAATGGATCTTCCACCTATGCTATGAGTGAATCTTATCATCACTGGCGAGTGGAATCGTATCACTGTCTTCGTCCTGAAACATCTGCAGAGCTAAGCCAATGTAGGCTTTGACACTACTTATATTCGCTACAAGTATTAGACTCGCTTCGCTACACTCTTCTCTTATGCTTCGTGCTTCACATAGGCTAAATAAGCCACTCATCCCTAGCGAATCCTACCCACATTGGAATGCGGAACCATCGGGGAAAGGCAAAACATATTCAATCCCAGGAGAGAAGTCACTGGTTCGATAGGACCAGGGAGAGGACCCTTATCACCTTGCCAACGAATTCAAGGCCTTAGAAAAATCATCCTACAATGGACCATAAGGACTGAGAACGAAGAAGACATCAAAATCAGGTTAGGGGGATAAAAATAAAACCTCCTCCCATTCAAAGTCGTCTTCAAGTACTTTTTTGATTTTTTACCGAGTATGGATGGATCAACTATAGGTTCGAGTTTAGCCAAGATACGTACACGGCTAAGTGTATTAAAATCCAAGAAAGAATCAGGGCTATCTAAAAGCTAGGAAGGAGAAGACCGGGTGATTGAATATGACTTGCTAACAGATTCTACTCTTCCTTAAGCACTAGTTCTATTCACGATGGTTCAGTTTCGAGAGCAGCTAAAGTAGTTACCTAATAAGATAGATAAATATTCCACGATCTACAATTATCAAAATTTTCTTATAGAAGTCTAGTTCTTTCTTCTTTTAGAAAGGAAGTCTTGCTCTCCTTTCTTGCCACTACTTGCGTTGCGAGCCAATCTTCAAACTGTTACGAAGAAGTCGTTTACTGATTAGCTGCTTGAACGTGGAATATTTCGGCATATCTGCTCTTAGGTTAGTACGAGAACTCGACTCTACTCGTGCTATAGTCGAGGATGTACTTATACTTTATAAACTTCCACACCTATTCATTTGTCATTTGGGATCATTTCCCATATAAAGAAGAAAAAAGAGTCAAAGAAGGGATGGGAGATGTTTCCCATGTCAAATCAAAAAAGAGAAATGAAAGATACCAAAACAATGTGGCATCAGGCTGGCTGTCTCCATGTAGTTGGATCTTTAACCTTTTGGAATGTCCCAAATTCCACTTGAGCATCCAAGCATAGATCAATATTAGCAAAAACATCTCGAACAAGGTTCTAGCGCCATGCCTAATGTGTCCGAAAAAGAAGAGAAAAAGCAAGGTAGCATGACCAAAAATGAACCAACCCCTTGGACTACTGCAAAAAATACCATCTGATTTCAAAGTAGCCCCATCTAATTCAAAAATTTCCCCTAATTGAGAACGCCTCGCATATTTTTTTAGTAGTAGGATCAGAATAACTTACTCCATTAAGTTTGCCATCATAGAACTCCAGCATTACGCCTACTTGTTCAACACTATATTTGGATCTGCTCTTCTAGAAGGAACGTCCGCTCTCACAATTCCCTCTTCATCTACCAAAACAACCGGAAATGTTTCAAAAAATATAGACATACGACATACAAAAAGTTCGCGCCCTTCTTTATCTCTAAAAAGGGATGTCCTACCCATCCAATAGCTATTCCATCCCCATTGGTCCATTGAGCCTGCTCTGAATCCCTTTGCCGGATTACTACCATAATCATAAAAGGCTAATTTTTCAAAAATTTTAGACTGATAAACTAAGATTTTTGACTAACCCATCACTAACTCTTAGATATATTTCTTGCTAAAAGTGTTCTTGATTCCACTGATAACCAGTAGGTCCAAACAATTCGATTGAGGTAGTTGCTGACCCAAACCACATAGTTTCGGCAATTATGAAAGCTGCAAAAAAAATAGCAACGATACTACTAGAAAGTACAGTTTCAATATTACCCATACGTAATCCTTTGTATAGACGTTGAGGTGGACGGACACTAAGATGGAATAGGCCCGCTAATATGCCCAATGTACCCACAGCAATATGATGAGAAGCTATTCCCCTCGGAACAAAGGATCAAAACCTTCTGCACCCCATACCGAATTTACAGCTTGTACTTTTCCAGTTAGTTCATAAGGATCGGACACCCATATCCCAGGACCATACAAACCTGTTACATGAAATGCACCAAATCCAAAGCAAGCCACCCTTGCAAGAAATAAATGAATTCTAAAGATCTTGGGCAAATCAAAGAGGGTTTTCCCGTCCGCTCATCACAGAATATTTCAAGGTCCCAATATACCCAATGCCAGATAGCTGCCAACAAACACAAGCTAGAAAAAAACAATATGCACCCCTGCCACACCTTCATAACTCCAAATACCCGAATTCGTTGTAGCTCCTCCTGAAATACTCCAACCACCCTACGAATTTGTTATTCCTAACGAATCATGAAGGGAATGATGAATATACCTTGTCTCCACATTAGATCTAGAACAGGATCAGAGGGATCAAAAACCGCTAATTGTATAAAGCCATCGAGCCAACCCAACCAGAAACTAAAAGAAGTTTAAATTTAAACGTGAAAGTTTAAATTTTCTAAAAGAAGTTAAAAATACATTTTTAGTGTCCTTTCTCGTGTTTCAAAAATAAAGTAAAATGTCTAACCTTTAAACCGAGTCTAGATAATCTTAGATACAATATACCTAGATAGCACAAAAGTGAAGTTAAGAATCTCGACTAATGAAATAACCAGCATGTACTTGACCTTAAATATTGTGGATTGCTTTAGAAATGTTTTACATTTTCTATTAGTTGGAAATTCAGCTAAAGAAATCTTAATAATTGACCTACGAAAATGAAAGTATAAGCATACCAAAGTTATATAAATGGAAAGCGTGTATAAAGGCTACAGATGAATAAAACATTATTCCTTGGTGTGCATAATTTATTTCTATTATTTTTTACTCTTAAATACATTTTCAGGATGACCTATGGAAAATTCTAGGAATAATTGATACAGGATAAAACTTGGCAAGACTCCTAAAACTAATACACATCAAACCTAGTATACTATAATTTTTACATAATTTTATCACTTGGTTTAATACCTTAATAAAATCACTCATACGGTACCGACACCAATATGGACAATATTAATTTCAGGATGCATATCTCACATTTTTACCATATTAAGTCCCTAAATCTCCTTGCTATGCATTCTACTAAAATGTTAACCATAATGCTTGCTCACAGTAATTTTGGTCAAGACTAAATCACATATTAACAATATCAAATAACTTCAGCAAAATATCTAAGTGTAAATTATTCTATCCCTCTATCCACATTAATTGGCCTAAGTTAATTCACAATTTAAAACACAAAATGATAAAATAATAGTGATGAAACCCCAAGTAATAATTAAACATAATTAATAGCATTCTGATGCCCACTTTGTATTTTCACCAAAATATAACCATAGCATTTCTGCCTATGCATATTGACCAGCATGTAGACCTCGTTATAACAACCCCCTCTACTCATTAAATTTACCACAATTTAAATCCAAATAAAAGTCAGTAAAATATTATATACTCAGAAACAACAAACTACGTTAGCATTATGACTTTTCACTAGAAGCTGAGACCAACCTTAACGAAATGCCTACTTTGCAATTTCATCCCAATCAAATCCTAACTCACCTAGGAGTGCATATTGATCAACTGATACAAATTTCCCTCTACTATCAGCCTTTTAGCCACATTTTATCCCAAAGGTTAACTCAATGAAATCAAGTCCTCAAATCACCAAACTATCTTAGCTTCAGGACTAAAAAACATTAAAAACACATAACTAATTCATTTTGGCTCCGAATGAGGTGAAACAAAATTTGCTAGAATCACAAAACTATGCACTTTATTTCTGTAAACTAAAATTTGACACAACTACTATAGAAAACCCCCCTAAAATGTATAATGGGTAAATACATTATTTAAGTATATAAAGTTGATAAGAACTGCTAAAATTCATAGAAAATTTCATACAAGCCCCAAATGAGCAAAATCAAATTGTGTTAGATTCATAGTAACACTGTAAAGTAGAATTCTACAGAACCACCTATTAAAAAATACATGATAAAACTAAGACGTGGCCGACACCCTACTGCAACAGTGCATACATCACAAAGGGCCAAATCTCTATTACATAAACTTCAGTAAGATAAAAAACAAGAAGTACGAATAGAAACCAAAGGGCCTAATATGGGGCAGTGCCTCAAATATTTAAACTAAACATTCTTACAATATATATGTATATATATCCCTAAATCTTACTTCACATCTCAACCAAAAAAAACACAAAACTCATTGTAGAAACCCAAAACCACAATCTCAAATCTTACATAAAATACATTACGCTTAAAAGGTCTTATGAGGATATATATATGATCTCATTGACGAACTCCTTGTGAACTGCATAAAAAATAGATGAGATTATCAATAGAGAGGGTATCTGTAGTTGAGCTGGATTGCATAGGTCCAGTCTTGCAAGTATAAAGCATAGTGTTACTTGGGGTATCAAGAAGTACCAATCAATAGGCTAAATAAAAGCTCTATCTTCTAATTATATGTGGACCAGCAACTAAAAACCAGATGGAAATCCTTTATGCTAAAGTCTGAGCAGATGCAAAGGTAAGAACTTACCATAAACGAAAGGAAACCCGTGAAAATGCTGCAGAACAAGAATATGTCAGAATGTGAAAAAGAGATAGGTATAGAAGACTTATATGGTAAAAATACAGACACTACACATATCACTATAGCAGTGAAACTACACTTTTTGATTGTTTAGAATACACACATCTCACTGTTAAATAAAAAATTACGTCTACTCCCATGGACCACATAAGTATAAATTTATATTTTTAAGGAATGAAAAGACATGAAAATGGCATAGATTCTTAGATTAAATGCCAGCTCAGCCTAAGAACTTCCTAAGGAGAACATCGAGAGATACATTATGCTCACATATTGAAGCTTGGTATAGATTTGTGCATACCAAGCTATATATAACTATATAATCTACTGAACAATGAAATAATTCTAGCTTTCGCCTCATCAAATTCAGTATCCTCTTCAGCAACTTTATGTAAGTCAACAAATAAAATCAGAAAGTTAACACAGTGGTGCACAGATGGGCCTTTCGCTGAATATGGTACTTCCCCATTAGTTATTGCTTATCAGTTTTCGCTGAATAGAAGTGATTATTTCAGATATTAACTACTGCTCAGAATGCTTCATTCAGATCAAATTGTGTTAGATTCATAGTAACACTGTAAAGTAGGATTCTACAGAACCACCTATTAAAAATAGGTGATAAAACTTGGACAGTATAAAAAGCATATTTGACCGTATTTAGACTTCGAACGCTTATAACTTGCACATGCTAAATCATAAACTTGAAATTCTTTCACCATTATTCATCTAAAATCATTGTTGATGTAAAGTTAAATTTGACAAAACAACCTCACAAAATACATCTTCAAATTTACATAGAGTATAACCACCGTATTTTGTATATAGAACTTGTAATATTCGTAACTCCTAGATGGAAAATGATAAAATAGAAATTTCTTTACCAAAAATCATCTAAAACCAGTACCTATCCACTGTATGAATTGCATGCATGTTAGAGCATTTTAGATTTTTTACATTATTTGGTATTTATTTGCTTGTATGTTAATTTGTTTAGAGAGTGAACATGTCAACGGTGAAGGAGTGGAAATAGTTGGTGAACAGATTGATGAAGAGAGTAAGGCAAGTGTCTTCCTCACTCTCTTTGATCACATTGAATCCTACGATTTGGGGAATGAAAATGTGTTGATTTACAAAATTGCACGCGTATTTATGACTATCGATATTTGAAATGTGTGTAAATGGTAGTCATATCCAACTTGCTGCATATTCCACCTTGAAACTTGAATTTCCTACTGTTTGTAACCTTATATTGGGTTAGAGTGCTTTCCAAGTTCTCAAATGGATATATACATGCCTATTATGCTTGCAAATGCTTTATCCATGCTTACAAATATGCAAATAAACATTACGGTCACCTTATAAATGAAAATTTGGGCATTATGTTACTTCTGGACAGGTGAATCCGCCGGTTATTTATGAACTAAAATGGAGACATTTGTTTGACTTGGACAAAGTGATGTGCATATGATAGTAATTGCGCACCGATAGAGGGAGTGTTCACCTGTTAGTTAATTAAGGACTGAACTCAATGATAAGTTTTACAGTGCAACTACATGTCTCCTATGGGATGCCTTCGCTCATAAGTTGCTCAATGTTTAACGTGGAGCGGATGTTTCATTCAAGGCCGGATTGCAACCCTGCATGCAGCACACTACAGGCTTGGGTTCAGACTCGGAGGCTAGTTGATCAATTGAGCGAGCTTTGACTGATAAAACTAATAAGCAAAATGGAGAGCTATAGAACGAGCTAGCGGGAACAAAATATGGCTAAGCGCATGTAGGTATTAAGGGAAAGCGAGGAGACAAGTACATACTTGAGCAGCAAGCAGAAGTACCTGGAGGACACGAGACGTTGCGGTGGCGATCGATCGATGGAATGAGGTCTCCCTTACCACGCGCGTTGCTCTTGCCGGCTGGCCGGTTTTTTCTACTACCACTAGCAAGCCGGTCACTGGCCATCAGTCAAGCCAGGCAAAAACTGATGGTGGTGTCTTCGTACGGTGTCTAGCCACATGCACTAAATGCACGACTTTTGTGGCACGGCTACTTTTGTTTGCTAGCGCAGCTCATGGCTACTTTTGTTTCCTCTCGGTACAAAAGGTAAAGCCCTAGAAAATACCTGAGAGCAGTAGAGAGCGTGGAAATCAGCACAACACCAAACATTTGACTCACAGCTGGAACCTACAACAAAACAGCTAATTGCAAGTTAGAGCTAATTACATCATTGCTAATTCTGGAAACTGAAACATCTGTAATGAGGAGAAAATCATATTAAACTCTAGGAACCAAGACTCCCAAAGAGATCCAAATGCAAACTTGAGCAAAGAAATCTATTCACCATCCAAAACTTTTTTCAAAGCAGCCTGGACTGAGCAATATTAGAAGTTGGCAGGCTGTTTTGAGGAAATCTGGAGCAAAACAGAGGAATTTTACCATGACTTGAATTCAGAGTTGGGTTGCCAACTGCTCGGTTTGTTTCAGAAAATTTCAGAGCATGGAGGCATCATAATTAAGTGCATGGACCTGTGTACTCCTTGCACTATCTAGGAACTTACATGACTCCAATTCACCAAACCAATTTTTTGCAACTCAGGATGTTTATGCATTAACAAAGTTTAGCAATCATGAACCTGAAGTGACTTCCCATAGGTTGAAGACGGCGCTTACGCTTGAGGACGAACCTCCAAAACCTCGGAGATGAACCCAGACCAGCCCCTGCCTCTTTCTGCACCCATTGCCGCAACCTGCTCCGGGCACCACCCCCCGACCACCGCATCCACCACTGCATCAAATCAAGGGCCGTGGATATTGTGTAATTCAATGATATCTTGTGAAATTTCCAAGGGACTGCCAAGCTGAATTAAACAAACACGAATAATATCTTGTGAAATTTTCCCTCGCAACAAATTAGTAAGCCAATGCGAAAATTTGCTTGTGTGGCACAAACCATTTCAGCATTTGTTTAGTCAAACATTGCCAAGACTTGTCCAGGTCTTACAATCAGTGTACTGTTTAGCCATCTAATCCTCTAGTATTTTAGGAAAATATATATAAATGGTTTGGTGGTTTGGATGATGACATGTGAGAGAACAATAATCTATCTTTAGTTCTGATCATGGAAGGTCATCGGGAAAATTGATCTGCACCTAAAATTTAAGCAATAAATAATTTAATTCAGCAAAAGCTAGACCTTGGTATCTACACTGCTCTTATATCCCATTAAGCGATAATTACTATCAGATGGCCATGCGTCTTTAGCTAGAACAGTTCATTTAGGATTTAGCAGAAGCAAAGAAGAAATTGTCGTGAGTAGAGGATGACCACGCACCTGAGTTTGATTGATGACTACAACACGAATGTCAGCTTGAGCTCAGGCACAATGGCCATTGCCTTTCTGGTCCCCCACATAGCCAAACCGAATATAACCATCCACATGCAAACCGCAATGTACGAAATCCAATTGTCTATGTCATGTCGCACTATGCTGTGGAATCCACTCATCCAAAAGCGACAAAAGTTGCCAGGTGCTGGTTCAAACTCAGTTGAAACATGTCAGCATAAACAAAAAAATAATGAATTTTGTTTGTCTAAGTTTCCATATTCCACCCAAACATACCTTATTTTTCTATGTTCTGAATAAGTACAGTGCATAATAAAAAAATAGCTTAATAATTTAATGCTCTCATCAATAAACAAACACCAGGCACTAATTTTTAATTCGGAACAAAGAAGAAACAAGACATGCAAATGCACTGCTATAAATATTTTCAATTTTCGCTGGCTATTATAGAACAGTTGAAGTAAGTTGTGTGTAAAATCATTAAGTCTCAGCAGTATTCCAAGAACACTATTTATCAGGTAATAAATAATCAATCTTAGAAACACGACACGACAAGAAAAATGCATAGATAGAAATCAGACCATTATGAGGTAAAATTAAAGACTCAAACATTTCATTGCGTACTGCACACTAATCTTTAACAGAAATATGACTTCTTTTGCCGAAATAGTGCTTTGAAAAGAATCTACAAAAATTAGCAACTTCAACTCTGAATATGAACATCCTCCTTAGGAACCCCCCCCATTTGGTCGAGAAGTTAACAAAGTATTAGCAATTTAAAATAGTCACATACAGCATTTAGGCACGGTCGTATAAAACAAACATCAAATCAACGGCCCACATCTAGTTCATCCACGACATTCCAACCAAACAGCAAACGTAAGCAAAAATGTAAACATCTCTCTCCT